>JAQLOM010000035.1:8704611-8718885 GCA_030068315.1 Chrysichthys thysi
CACACACACACACACACACACACACACACACACACACACACACACACACACACACACACGAACCTCTGGTCACAAACCCCTCCGAAGATGAACAAATCGGTTCCCGAACACAAAATCTGCCAAAATTTTGCATCTGGTCATGACCATATAATCGGGTGCCGAACAAACACATCCCCGGCCATTTCCCCCTTCCACTTAGTACGCGCCAATGTTTTCCCATTTTCTGTTTGTGTATTGCGCACCTAACAAAGACGCGCATGCTCCTTTAATTGGTCTCGGTGCGTTCATTGGCTATACAGTAACCTCCTCCCCGCCCATCTTCCTCCTCACTTCCTTCACACCAGAAGTCGACTCATGTATGGTTAGTTTTCTTGGTTGTTCACAGCAAATTTTTGTATAATTAAAGACTGTTCAAACTTTGATTTTTTTCCTGTGCTTAAAACTCATTAAAAAAAAAACAAAACGTTCACAGCATTTTTTCTTTGTTTCTATGTATTTTTGCTCTATAACCCTTCATTATGGGTCCCAAGAAAGTAGAAATGGTAGTGAGCGCAAGAAGCCTAAGTATATAACAGTTGAAATAAAGAAAGACGAAATCACAAAACATGAGATCCGCCACCATATCCCTCCAGAAACGTGCATTAAAATCATCGGTTTATTAAAATTAGTTTTAGGTTTTTTTGTTGTGTTTCCATGCATGTTTGCTCTATAAGCCTCCATTAAGGCTCCCAAGAAAGTGGAAACAGTAGTGAGAGTAAGAAGCCATATCCTTCCGCCACCATATTCCTCCGCCACCACACACGCTCCACGGCACAAACATTCAGTTCCAGGCAAGCACTCATGGTGTGAATGCATTTTTTCATTGCATTTCTCTGAATTTCTGCACTATAAGCCTTCATTATGGGTCCCAAAAAAGTGAAAAGTGGAAATGGTAGTGAGAGAAAGAAGCCTAAGCGTATAACAGTTGAAATAAATGAAAAGGTAACATGCAAATACCCATTTATTTAACCCATAAGCTTCCGTGGTCCCCATTTGGGGATCATGGCATTAAAAAATAGATGGCATGTGCCATGATCCCCATTAGGGACTTTGACTAAAAATTGAAATTTCAGAAAAACTAACAGTCATAGTTCTTGAATGTAGATGTTTTTTGTTACTATTTGGATGTAAATTAATAGAAATACATGAAAATTTTCAGAAAAAAAAAATTGGCAGTTAATGGGCTAATTTAGGTTTATTTTTCTATAATTAAAGTTATTTTAATTTTATTCTGTGTTTTACTGCCACATATAAAACAACATTAATTGTATTTACATTCATTTCAATGGGAAACATTGATTCTGGTCAAGAAACAAATCGGGTCAAGAACAGAGTCTCGGACAGGATCAAGTTCATGACCAGAGGTTCCACTGTATATTAGACAACCTAGAGCAGTGTACCTTCCTCCTGAGCTCCTCTTCTTCCTCCAGTCTAGCGCTGCCCCCCTCATTGAGAATGGGACTTGAGGGTGCTTGGCTGGGCAAGCTGAGTGTGGACATCTGGAAGGACGTTGACATACTCAGGGGACACTTGGACCCAAAGGGAGACAATTGGGGGCTGTCCATTATGGAACCTGATAATTAAAAGCAAAATGAGATGGGAAAAAAATTAATGCTCTGGTTCTCAATATAGATGTATAAAATGTTGAAACTTGATATTTTCATAACAAATAGGTTAATTTTCATTATACACTATATAATTCTCTTGCCCAAATTCTTATTTATAAGAAAAAAATACAAAAATACTGAAAGCAACAATGTATAAATTCTGCCAATTTGAAACACTCCTGTAGAAATATGTTCCTGCAAGCAACTTTCAGGAACATTTGGTTCTATCAGGTGCTCTGTTAGTCCCTGTCCTGCACAGGTGAATCCATCAATACTCATTCGAGTAGTATTCAAAAACTTACTATGTCCAACTGTGACTGTGTATAATGAACCCATTTTTCATATTCTCAAGGGCAAGTCCACAGTGCAACAACTTTTTTTTTTTTTTTTTTTTTTTTTTACACAAACTCAAAACATATATAATGCAGAATAAGGCAGGGGAAATTCTCACACAATCAGTGCAAAGACAAATAAAAAGTTCATTTGGTACCTTTATCTACTCCTAGTCAATGTATAAACATCATCAATGTTTATAAAGTACTAACAATACTCAGGATATTTTAAAAGCATAGTGTAATATAATATCTCACTTACCAATATCTATTAAATTACACAGTCCTTTAATCATTTGGAGAAAAACACAGAGGAAAAAAATATGGAAGGCACGGGTGGATACATAGTCGCATATGCTTTTACATTACAATTCTGGTTTTAATCTCAGTCTAGGAAACTAGTCGGGAAACAGTGTAGAGGACTGACAATTTGAGAAACACCTAAACAAGAAGGAAAAACAAGTTGAACTTGTCAATCTAAAGAAGCAGGTGCCAAATACATGCACACACATGACAAACAGAGCGAAGAAAAAAAGAAGACAAATGTGACATATGTACCCGTAAGAGCTTACATGAGGTTTTGAACACAACTCTCTTACTCTGTTGCAAACTTGTTTTGGTTTTCACCATGCTTGCAAAAATGTTATGACAAATGTCAGTTCTGAATACTTAGCATTTCTGGTGTATCCTTCCTTGAGTATGTTGACCAGCTGTTCCATATAGCTTATACTTAAGAGATCATATTCCTAATTATTTGGACAGATAGCAGCTCTGAGTTACTTAAGACTTCAAGCGAAGACTTTGGTATCAAAAGGTGGGCAGGAAGAAAAAAAAAATGATGGCTGATGGTCAGAACCATCACCTACCACCAAAGACTCTGCAAAACTGTCAAATTTCAATTCATACGTTTCAGAAAGGAAAATCATAAAAGCTTTACACATGGAGCAGCAGACTGTGTAGTCTTCATAGAACAAACAGGACTTGGGGAGGGGGGAAAAAAAAAGTAACAGAATCTGAATCGAAAAAGGAAAGGAAAAATGCGACTCTATGACCCGGAAGTAATTCTTGAAGAGGAGGTTCATCAGGAATGCGGCCAGGCTGGCCAGACGGTTTACAGTTTAACTGCAGTGTCCCACTGGGTATGTCACAGGAGACGGGGAGGAGGATAAGACAGAGTTAAAGGCACTTGGCCAAAATCCTGCACAAACACAGACGCAACTCCACACAGGAAGAGTCATAACTGTGCATCTCTCCAATCGTAAATCAGACTTCAAATCCTGTTACGCAAAGCAGAGGAAATGGCAGCCATTTTGGCATGCTTGATTTCACAGTATTGGAGAACTGTACGGTTGTTTAAATGTGGACATTTTCATTCTGATGTGCCCCTCCCACAATGTGTTGTCTGTTGAAATAAACCTCTTTCCTGATTAAAGAACACTCCAACTTATGCCAAACTATAAGCTTAGACTCAAGAGTTTTTGATCATATAATATTATGTTGGTAAACCTGAAGGCAAAAGTAAAAAAAAAAACAATTGGACTAATATGTGCAGTTGCATAATCTTCACAATTAAATGTGTAGAATAGTATGACCGAGTTTGTAGCAGAACCTAACATTAGGAAATGATGTGTGTTCATTTACAGTGATAGTGGCATTTAACAGGAAGTGCAGTGTGACACCAATACCAATCCAACCAACTATTTGTAACCTGTATCTGTTTACCAATTCCTAATGATACCTACTAAAGTAGAAGAGTCCTCTAGAAATTGAGACATACGCCTTCATTTTTTTAAATACAAAATTTCAAAGGTTTTTTTTGTTTGTTTTTTTTAAAAATCAGTGTGTGTGCATACTGAGTATGTGACATGGTTACTGGCCTGCAGAAACCACAACCCAAACAAAGCGTGCCAATTTCACATGGGTGACAAAGGGGCTTAAGTGTAAACTTTCTGTTTTTGTTGTATTACAATATCATCTGACAAATAGTTAGGTGCTATCTGTGGTTGTATCTTAAACTGTCCGATTGTGCGCATGGGGCACTATATGGATATTCTACGAAATCATTACAGCATACCCTGTGAAGTGAGCGAAGAGTGAATAAGTAATGAACTGAACTGAAAATCAGCTTAATTTGAAGAAAGCAGCAGCAGGACATTCAGTTTAATCCAAAGATATCTAGGCCGCAAGACCAGATTACTGTGTAAATCAAATGTAAAACTGAAATGAGAGATACTACCTCAAGTATCAGATAAAAGGCATCTTAAATGATAACTGATTAATGTCCAGCTAAAAATGGTGACTGATTTGAATGAGGATGTGTGATACTGATTATAGCACTAATTCTATTTCCACCCATAAATCCTTATTTGGTTTGCTTAAAGCTCTGGCAAGAAGAGTAACCAAAATGGGTTTAACACTCATTGAATCTCAAATGACAAAATCTAAGTTCATGAATTTGCAGTCATATTGTCCTTTACTTCACTGTCCAGTGCTACTGCTGTTCTCAACCCCCACACACTACATTCAAAGTGAAGAAATACAAAACTGGGAATTCAAGGCCTTTACAAGCCCAAGACTTGGATCGGAAACTATATTACTGTGAGTAGCAGAAAAAATTAACCGCAGATTTATTACAACACAAACAGATCCCACCTAATCATTTTTGTACATTGACAAACAGTGCCTCATTTAACAGCTAAACCTTCATGTTTTCCAGTTTATTCTGCTTGCATTTCAGTCTGGTGACTCCACTGATGTTTCTCCTTTATATCCAGTGTCCTATTATAAGCCAAGTTCAGTTGAAAGTGAGAATAAGAAATGGCAATACTAGTTGCATATACTTAAGAGAATAAGATTGCACAAATATCTAGGGTTTCAGACATCTGAATTCAAATCTCAATGATGCCAAAACACAAACAGCGTAACTAACTCTGTCCTATACATAGGAGGGATAGTACATAAATCACTGGAATTTTAATTTGTGTGCGCAAATGCATGTTGCTGGAGAATAGTAGAACATTGTTTTAAAAAAGTTGTGCTGGCTGGTCTCACCAATCATAGAGGAAGCACACCCTACAGGTGTTGTATCAGACATGACTTAGAGAAACCTAGATCATGTTGAATAACCCTGCACTTCTTTGGTCTGAAACTGGACCTGAAAATGAAACAAAGATGGTTTCAGAAAAGTTATATATGGTGAGGACACACCCGCTCCATGAGACACTCTGCATGAAAGCCTGAACCATTATTAAAAAAAAAAAAAAAAAAAAAAAAAAAAAAAAAAAATAGTAATAATAATACTAAAATCAATCTATCTATCTATCTATCTATCTATCTATCTATCTATCTATCTATCTATCTATGTGTGTGTGTGTACTCATGGATCTTCAGGAACATGCTCAGTTGTTGTGTTTCCCCTCCACGCATTCTTTAGTGGCCTTCGTGGCACAGGACAAACAGACGCTGTCTCACCATCTTGGCATCTAATGCTAATACATACGACTAACAGTCCTCACTTGGCGTGAAATCAGTGTGTTTTTACACTTTTCACACAGCTGCAAGGGCAGGGCCTAAACCACAGCACCTGGCTGCAGAATAATGGGCAATTATTCCCCAGCACTGAAAGCATTTGTTTACATTTTCCATGCCACTGGACTGTAATCTTATGAAAGGGAAATTCTTATCCAAAATTACTCAAACAAGTAAAACTAGAAAGTTCCGAATGCGTACACAACCTAGTCAAACAATCGTAAACAGAGGAATTTTCAATGATTAACTAACGTACAATTGAATTCTTTTCAAAGCAGTGTATTCAGTCACTGTATGAATCAAATCAAGCATGAACAAATGTATTAGTTGAAATGCAGCAGTTCTAGCATTTAAAGCCTCTTAAGGATATTTTAATAGGACATATTAGTCATATGTGAACCATAAAAAAATCATAATAAAAATAAAGAATAAAAGAACTGACAGAATGTTAAGTCGTAAGTCTTTTCATGTACCAAAAAGCAAATGGTTTATTTAAAAAGAAAAAAACATACACACAAGTACACTTTTTCACATTAATTGTTATAGATTAGGCACTTTGGTTTTGCAGTGATTTTGAAATTAAGAGATTTTAAGTGAAGTTAAGTGAAATCTTTCTTCTAAAATAATACCACTGGGATGGAGGAGGAAGCGAACAGCAAGTTAATACTCAGAGCAAGGAAGATCTTGTCTTTGCGTCTTCACAAACTCTTAAGTTATGCAAAGATTTGTGTAGTGTGAATTTGCAGTTTTTTGATTTATTATTAAGGGACATAACTAACAGAGGGAATAAAGACAGCAAAAGAAACATGGGCATTATTAAAGAGCACAATGGGTTAGTCAGTGGTCAAGACTCAACTGAATAAGCAAATGGTTTGAGTCTGGGCTAACTATGACTGTGTTCCATATTTGTCGATACAATTTGACATGACTTTATTATATTAAAAGTTTTAAGTGCTTGCTATATTGGTTTCTGATGATTACTAAACCATCACTGGGTTACTGGAAGACTCAATAAGAAAAGCAGCACTTTGATCACCTTGCTTTGATTTTACCATCCAAACACGAGAGAAAGTTGCAGGGTTACTGCAAAGCTCAGAGTGAGTAATGTGTCTATGTGAAGAGCAGACGCCCAGCCTTCGTAAACAAACCTTTGCCCATCTTGGGTAAATCTTCTGCTGCAGTTACAGCTTCAAAGCAGCAATAAACCCAAACAGATGTTTATCATTACAAAAGCTAGCCAGAGCACATCAGGTTATGAAGTAAGACTGCATTAATGCATTAAGAATTTAAAGGTCAATTAAACAAAAACAAAAAAAAACAAAAACAAAAAAAAAGTAGTTTGAGTCTATGGACGTGTCCAAAACATAATTGTGCATTTTTCAGATGATTTCCAAAAACAGAATTTCAGCATGCCTCATACTCAACTAATGCCACATTCACAACGGTCCAAGCTTGTCCAAGGATGGAGGTAAGGCAGCTGGATGGCTATTCTGTGCCCAGTTATACTGCTTGTCCTCGCTTGTGAGAGTAGAGAGGCTTTAGGAGGAAACAACTGCACATGAATGGCGCTGAACACAGTTTTGTCAGCTCTCAAAATGACAATGAGAATGAACTTGCCCTTAATTTTCCAAACAACTGGCAACCCACAGTCACATGGGATTTCACTTCAGCTTATTCTCTACGCAAAGGTTTCTTCATCTGCAGCTACTTATAGTTCTTTTTAATTCACCTCTGTGCCATTTGGTGTATTATATACTGAGGTAATGGCTAGCTTACAAAACCGCAGCTGAAAAGTCCTAGAAAGGATTGCCACAGGAACACAAATCTGACAACTGAATTTAGTAGAAAGTGGACTGAAAAGAAACAAAGAGAGTCTAGACGAATCGGCAGAGTGAAGCAGGATGAGATGAAGCAGGAAATTACATGGAATTTCACAGGAGACAGAATAAGGAAATGACATCACCCAAATGGAAATCTGCCCTGATCATGCCCCATCTTGTGGTTTAGGTTTCAATGTACTTATGGAACGCACCTCAGCCAAGAAACAAAAGCATGTAAGCAGTCTGGTCAACCCACAAAACCACATCTGCACCCAACTGATGTTTCCTGTTATAGCCCTGCGTAACGTCTAGTACCGTAATGTCAACTTTGATCAATCCAGTAGGTTTGCCTAAAGCGAGACGCATTTCATTAACTAAACTAAACTATTTAAGAAACTAATGGTGCAGTGAGTAAACATTTCATGCTTGGATGCATGTGAGGAAGTCAAAAATAAGAAAAGATAATTTGCTATATAATTCATTTAAAAAATTTTAACATTTAAAGGAAAGCCTAAGTTTTATTATAAACAGTACCCAAATCTGTGGTACCATGAAATTAATGCAATTTCAATCAGCAAGGTCAAATAAATCTTAGAAATCATACAAGTCTTTTGAAGCTTAATTGCTGTATCTTGATATAGCAAGCAGGACAAAGCACATTCTTCATTAAATGCATCTCTGTTGTGTAAAAATAACTGAAGTAATTCAAATACATAATATAGATAAATCCATGTATACAGGGGAGAGTTGACACCAAGTCCTATCTAAGGAGATCAAAATGCAAGAATGTGCTTTCAGACTGCAATTTTTTTGTGCCAAGAACATTTATGAATCTCTGACACTATGCATGAGCTTGCACATCATTCACGGAGCCGGTTACATTCACATTGACTCTTTAGTTGGCAGCACTCTGGTGCATTACATTCTCTGGAGAAAGAAGAAACAAAATGCATTGAATCTAAGATACTTAAAAAAAACCATCTGCCTGGAAATTATAAACTGTGCAGTAAAAAAAGTCAAGCTACATAGCAATACATCACCATCACCACAGAAAATCATCAATATGGCAAAAGTGAGTCAAAAAGTGAAAATACTGAACAGCAGAGGGCACTATGGAGTAAATCAATCATGAAATTAAATACCAATAACAATGAGATTAAGCCTCATTTCAAACATTGTTTCTAAAAAGGCACTGCTGTCAGTTTCACTGCTGATTCCCCCAGCCCTGAGCAGAGTACCATAACAGTCAAATTCGCTCCAAACACCAGAGAGGACATGCAAATGGTCAGACTTTTTTGGTAAATGAAGTTCAGTGTCTGACAATCTGATAAGACGTACTGATCGCAGGCATGTGTTGATGATCAGTAATCCAATATGCTGTGATATTCAGCACACACAATACTATTACATTGGATACTTTAAAAATATTCCACTTCCGAGTTCCACTTTGTTTTCTCTTCAAACTTGTGATACACTGTACATGGAGGAGATTTTTTGTCCCTAATTTTGAATGCATGACTGTAATTTTACTAATTAAGTTGATTAACCTGATATCATATTTGGAAAGAGTTTTAAATAAATTATCTTATTCTCTTTATTTAACTTTAAAAGGGTCAGTCTCAGATTATTATATAAAGAATGACAACATAATACCACACTGAGCAAACAAAACACCAGCACATGCCTTGCTGGCAGCATGGATTTGCCCCTTAGTTTTAAGACTACTATTTTCAGATAACCCTGGGGTAATAGAGGACTATTTAGAGAGGGGGGGAAATGACACTTTAGGCCACCAAACTCTAGATTAATAAATTGGTTCGCACTTCATAGATCACGAAAATATAAACTGAAATTGCATTCAAATATGCAGCAAATAACGGAGCTTGATGCATTTTTAGACTGAAACAATACATTCTGGTGCTGCATACAGCAACAATAGTATAGACTATTTAAATTTTTCAGTGATTCTCAAACCAATACTCAGGTTTGAGAGTCACTGTTCTAAACTATTTTAATATTCTCCTTCAAAGTCCAACACTGGCTTTAAATAACTATGGTGGTCAATAATTTCAACAATCAGTGCTATTGGCACGATAGACCAGCCCAAGCATCAAGTACAAAACTGATTCAAAACACAAAGCATAGAAAAGAGTACAGAGAAGGAAGAAACAGGACAGATGAACCTGCACATAAACTTGGGAGGAAAAATCCCTCATGTCAGCATCAAATCATAGGAGTGTGATCGTAAACCCAGAAGGCATGTCATGACAAGACGCAAGCTTGAACAAATAGCAAACATTTAGAAACTCTGGACACACCAGAAAGCAAGAAAGACTAGTGGCCAAGTGCACTATAAGACAAAGTTTTAAAGAAAAAGTGAAAGCATGAGATGCAAAAAGTGCCTATTATGTATTCAAAAATTATGTTGCGTGGAAATAGAAGTGCTGTATCAGGTTTAGCATCCTAGACAACAACATGCTCCACCTGGCACCAAGCAATTGTGTCTTTCAATTCTAAAGTATTATTTTTAAAAAAAAGGGGGGGGGACACGGGACAAAAAGCCTGACATACAGGCGCACCGGCCTTACATCCAATGCTGGATGGAGCATTAGTGGTCCCCAACATATGTCTCTCTAGGATATTATAGTAGAGAGCCCAATTTAGAAAAAGTGAATACACTACATATCAAGCTGGCTGGATTTGGGGGGCTCCCCAAGACTTAATGCACGAAGGTTGTGGCACTCAAGGAGAAAAGCTTCCATGTCAGCAGTATCAGAGAAAGGGTTGCTGTAAAACAGGTTTTGATCCGACATCAGGCCTCCATCGGAGCCCCAGTCGGAGTCTGAATCAGAGCTGCCGTCACCTGAGCCCTCTGTGCCTGTTGGTGGACAGCTAAGCTGCTCCAGCTGGTCCACCAGCTCGCTAAACTGCATGGCCGAGCTGGCCTCTGAGCGTGCAGAGCATGGTGGGAAATTTAGCATGGAGCTGGCCTCGGATAGGTTTTCTGAGCCAGGCAAGCGCAGGGATGAGGATGACAGTCCCAGGTTGTCCAAAGAGCTGCACTCTGAGCGGTTATTGACCAGCGAACTGGTCTCAGAGCGGCCAAAGGCACCCTCTGAAAAAGCATTTGAGTTTCCGTTCATCTCACATTCGCCATATTTCAAGCTCTCGCCATTTTCATTAAAGCCGAACACGTACGCTTCGTTTCCGCCTGCGTAAAATGACATTTCCGCAGGGTCATCATCTATGAACTCTTCGCTGAACTGCAGCGGGAATGCAGAGATTGGCCCGCTGCGCATAAACTCTGCCTCCAAAGTCTCCAAAGGAGTAAGGAAGGCCTTCCCGGCACCTGAGCCGAGGCTATCCATCTGATCCTGCCCACGCTCACCCAAAGCTATGCGATTGCCATAATCATTGCCATTTTGGGAGAAGCTACTCTCTACACACACGAACGAGGGGCTGCAGTCTCCTGCTGCCGGGTTGTAAGGGGCACCTGGGAAGGCTGAGTTAGATGGAGAGTGGATCTTTGCAGACTCCTCCTTCACAGGGGTAGGTGGTCTCACAGGCTGCTGAAGAGATGAGATGTGCTGGATCTGCTGGAGTTGAGATTTGCTATTGTTATCCATCCGTGTGGGAGAGACAGAAGAGTGCAGAGAGTGGAAGGAAACAGTGGCAGATGGGGGAGAACTGCAAATTTTAAGGCTGTCATTGAAGGACAGATTCTGTAAAAGAGAAAAATGGGCAGAAAAGGAGGCATGAAGGGAGGTAGGGATATTAGGGAAAAGGTTAAAAAAAAAAAAGTAGAAGAATTATTAGCATTGCACATGTAGTATTAAAAAGACAAGGTTTTTCATAATAATACTGTGGATGTCCTTTGTTACCGACCTGCTTAGGAAAATCAGTGGCCAAGGAGCGAGTTGACATACGGATCTTACTGCTGTTCCTCCTGTCAAAAGAAAATTCCCCACAATAAAACAGAAAACACAATTATTTCTTTGCTGTTTCAGCATTGCTGCATTAAAAGAAAATGTGATCTTGGCCAGCGGTGTCTCACCTTTGGTAGGGTGCTCTTTTCACACCGCTGTCCCTAACATACTGCACCAGCTGCTTCTGAGTTCGCCCGCTGTCATAAACACACAAACTGAATCAAACCTGTTCCCACTCACAAGCATGTGCACAACCATAAGGAGGAAACTTCCTGACATTTTCATTTAAAGTCACACTAAATTTGCTAATTGTAAAACCATGAAAATGTTATGCTCCTGGATCTTTTCAGGGGAATTCATTTTAGTCTAGGGTGGTATGGAGGTGCAGTGGTTAGTACGGTCATCTCACAGCAAAAGCATTCAGGCTCCAAATCCACCAGCTTACTGGGGGGGGGGGGGCTTTCTGTGCATGTTCTCCACATGCCTATATGGGCTTCCACTGCACACTCTGGTTTCCTCCCACAGCCCCCCAAAAAACCACATTAGGTCAACTGGCTAGGTCAAAGCAGGGGTAGATCTCATTGGAAAATTTGACTTTATACTGAACAAAGGACAGGCAGGTGTTAATGCATCCTAAAAGTATAACCGCCATTAATGTGCAAAGATGCTGTGAGCCTCCAATTTACATGCGTATAGGATTTGGACTTATTAAAGAGGGTAAAAATGCAGGCATTTCTGTATAGACTATGTTCGTGGACATGAATACAAGACAAACAAATGGATGGGTCTTGCACACTCAAACACATCCCCATGCAGTACCTGTATCTAAAGGAAGATCCCCTGCTAAAAAGAATGGCTTTGGTTTTGGGTTGTGGTTGATCAAGCAGACGGAAGAAGGCGTGATGCTCCACACAGCTCTTCCAGAAGATCTTGCACTGATCACGACTAGCCATCAGGAACTCAAGTGTGTCCTGATGAGGAACCTAAGTGATGGACAGACAGAGGTACACACTGACAAAGCGTTCTAGCATGAGCAGACATGAAAAATCATGGTATGGGAAAAGTATATTTGCAATAAACACAGAAAATAAAATTTATTTGGTGCATATTTAGTAATAATGCAAGACGCCTCTCCTGGGCGTTAATACCCACATGGACCTCGGGGTGTAACTTGATAAGAAATCTCTTCCTTTTGAAGCTCAGTTTGCGAATCTTGGACCAGTTGAAAGTGTTAATCTTGGTATTACCCTGAGGAAGAGATTTTATGCAAATGTTAAAAAGAAAAACCTGTTTTTACTGATCAAGCTCAGATTAATACAAATATGCCAGACAATCCATGCTCACCTGGAAGACCTGCAGGCCCATGTGGGCCACTGACAGGTTGATCTTGGTGCCTTCACGGTCGGCTGCAGGGTGGAAACGCACACCATACATCTCCAACTTACGGGCAATCTCCAGCACTTGGAAATCGGACTCAGCAGGAGTCTGACCCCTGCACCAGGATAAAGAGAGCAATCACAGGTGTGCTGATTTAAGCAATTGAGTCATCTTGAGGGTGGTTGACCAGCATTTTTAATAAATGTGCGGTGTATGAATTTAAAAAAAAAAGTAGCAAAATTGATAGAAAAAAGTATACTGGATCTGTGACTACCCAGTTAATACGCTTTCAACTATAACACACTGGATAAGAAACTGTACTTTAGTTTGAAAGATGATTACATTATTCTTCTCTTAGTTTAAACTTTGCTAATTAAATCCATACTAGGTGTTTGCCATTAAGAGAAGACAGCAAAAGCAATGTTGAGTGAATATATAATAGAAGTTGATTGTATACAGCAATATACTTTAAAGTGAAAAGAATAATAAAGCAAAATAAGAAAATATTTATTCATATTTATTCATAACTGCTGATATTAGTCATCAGGCTGACCCCGTTTTCATTCAGTCCTTGATATTTGTTCATTTGCATTCTTTATTATATCCGTATTAAACACCACTGCATAAACACTGACAAAGGTCAATTGGGTAATAGTTTTGGGTAGAAATAGCAAAAGTCCTTTGCAGGGCACATTTTGGGTCCTAAGTGATTCAGTTTTGGTGTGGTTACAGAAGGTTACATAAGGCACAGACAAGTGTACTGTTCTTAGACAGTTGACATAAGCTTTGGTTAGCCTCTATAACGGACCTTCAGGCCCATTTTAAGAGCATCAGAGCCAACAGATGTAGGTGTGCGATTACAACAATGTCGAGGAGGACTAAACCTATAGATAAAGCTATCCAATAATGAGTATGTGTATACCTGGCTCAGGTCCAATGTCAGATTATCAGCACATTCTACTTTTGCTCATCCTTTAAGCTGTGAAATCTGCTGAGGCTCCTCCCAGCAACAGTATGGCTAATAAAGGGGTCTTATCCAGGGGATTACATACACAGCCTAAACACAGTGCTGACCTGAACCTTAACCACGCAGTACAGCCAGCAAGCCTGACAAGACGCGCGCGCACACAGACGCACGCACAAGTGGCACCATACATAAGGAAGATGTGAGTCTTAATAAAAAACACTATTCCTGTTTGATACATTTCATCCAGGTGAAAATAACACAGAACTGTAAAGAAATGTACCATCACAGTATTCATCTAAAACAACAAGGATGTCATTTTCAAAGTTTTTTCTTCCCAGATCAGAAAGTAAAGTACAACCTCAGAGCAAAAGGTGAATTCAGATTCAATCAAGTCTAGTCCATATCTGCAAGGTGTTAAACTACAACCCGTATTCCAGAAATGTTGGAATGTTCTTTAAAGTTGAATACTAAAAAAAGGAAAACTAAAAAAAACTTTCAAATTCCGTGAGCCAATATGTTATTCTCAACTGAACATAGAGAACAAATGTTCAAACTAGGAAACTGTACCCCTTTATCCACTAAATGAGCACATTTCGAATTGGATGCCTGCTACAGGTCCCAAAAAAGTTGGCACGGGGGCAACAAATGGCTGAAAAAGCAAGAAAGTTTAAAAAGATT
>JAQLOM010000035.1:8723654-8736783 GCA_030068315.1 Chrysichthys thysi
GCTGGAGAGACTATGTCTCGAGGCTGGCCTGGGAACGCCTCGGGGTCCCCCCGGAGGAGTTGGTGGAAGTGGCTGGGTAGAGGAGGGCCTGGGCCTCCCACCTGAAGCTGTTGCCCCTGTGACCTGGCCCTTCCGGATAAGCGGGAGAAGACAAGACGAGACGAGAGACAAACAAAAACAAAAAAAAGCCCAGACACACACACAGCCTGGGTCAGAGTGATCACAGGATATGGCGAAACAATTGGTGGCTGGTTAGAGGGCTCATCTTTATATCTGCAGCCTTCTGCAACATCTTTAGTGCAACATCTGATTTCTACTTCTTGGCAGAATGAAATCAGAAGACTAAAGAAATGTGACCCGTGCTGGCAAAATGAGTCGGAATTTGGAAATTCTCAAAAGTTCGTTACTGCCACATTTTCCATCTAAAGACCTTCAAAAATTAGGCATGGTTTGTTGAAATCAGACATAAATAAATAAATAAATAAATAAAAAATCACCGCCTGGCAGCTAGCCACTTTTGTTTACATCTAATGTGGTTTGGAAACTCGCTTTCCATTGGATCGTAAGTGTCATCGGGAACTCCATGTGTATTATAGAAAGTTGAGGAACTACGCTTCACAATGATACCAAACATGGGTAGGGGGATTCCCCCATCTTGCCGCGAGCAACAGTGAAAAACATGGATTTATCAAGGAATATTAAGACAAAGGACTAATTAATGAAGACATACGAAAATGTACATAACCTTAACCCTTTCAGGCTCAAATTAAATTTTAGTAACAGTTTTAGTGAACAGTTTTAACTGTTGCAAATCAGCAACGCCTGCCTGGAGAGGGTTAAAATAAAAGCAGTTTGGGATGTTTTCTTGCTGTTTTATCATGGGGATCAATAAATGAGGGCTTTATAGACTCATTTTTGAGAAAATCTCAATTTTGACCAAACCATGTTTTGCCTCTTAGCTCATAATTAGCCTATGCACATTTCGACTCACTTTGCCAGCACGGGTCACAAACATGTGACACTGGCAGAGTCAGAAGGACTAGGGGTGCCTTCATATATAAAATGCAGTTCCAACTGGAGTCACACTTGCCAGAGTGAGCACACATCCAAGAAATGTGCCATGTTTTAAAGGCATACATGTCCTAAATTACTGTTTCAAACTAATTATTTATATAAATATTTCAAAATTTACTTAGCACCACTTCCGCTTTCTCCACAATTGGTTTCCATGCTTGCTATCATGACTTGGTGAAAAATGGTTAACTTCCCCTCCATATTTCTGACCAATGAACAAAATGGTCTTCATACTCACCCTGATGCACCTCTCAGGAGGTGTTTTGGATTTTTTCCTTTTTTTTTGGTCTGTATAATTATGTACAGTGGGAAACTTGATGAAGGCACATGGTAAACAAAACAGAAGTATTAAATTCTCTCTGAAGGAGCCATTAACAAATTAAGTAAACTAAATAAATAACATTGGTAGTGCAAAAATGTACTACAAAAATAGCTAAAATTAATAAAGCACCATTTGTAGTAAGAAATAAACTGAATGAATGGAAATTTTCCATGGTATCATGAAATAAACAGGACTAAGTTAGATATTATCCCAGGTCATTGTGTGGAATGAACATTGGACCTACACTGGACCAAGTGAGATGCCAGCAGAGCTGCTGTGTTTTCTGTGCAGTTCAGTTGGCCTTCCATCAGATCTCGCTTCATCTGCAGGGAAAACAGGTACCTGCAACAAGAAAGCGCACACACACACACACACACACACACCAAGCATTAATCTACGTTACTATAAACCTGAAGGTTCAAAATGCTTCTGCTTGCCTTTATATTTGGCTCAGGAAAATCAAGGACAGCTGTTTTAATAATTAAATAATATTTTACTTGATTGAACCATATTCCAGTTTGATGCGTCTCTGGTTAGGCATAAATATCTACAGCAGAAAAACCCAGCCAACTCTTTTAAACCTCATCACAGACCTGGTGAATTCCTCCTGAAGCTGGCCAGGATCCGGGGGGAAAAACTTCACTGACAACCGAAAGAGTGTGTTCATTGGTCCTGAAACACAACACACAAAAATCACAAAAATGTTCATAAATCTACACAAAAAGCACTACTAACCACCCCAAAACTGATTGTGCACTTACGTCGCACTTGTTTCACTATGAGCTTCGTCGGCTCCAGCCAAACCTACAATCAAAAGCAGAGCAATAGCTTTAGCGTTTGTCCCTTTTATTGTTTGGTCAAAATTGCCATTAAACACTCTTAGAAATTCTTTTCTCAGATATCTTTTTTCTGGATTTTGAAAATTTCCTTTTAACAGTTTGTTCTTTCATGCGCAAGTCAAGACACAGAAACGACACATGGCCACCTCAAGGTCAAAAACAATTCAAACAGAGATGAATTCAGTTATAAAATGTCGGTACTTGTTTCTTGTACCAAAACGATCTCAAATATTCAAGAGTGTTTACAGAGATACCTTTGCATTATATTAATAAATGCATGTTTCATAAAGTGCTAAAATGTTTACAATACTGCTATATTTGAGATCTTCAGTTCTTGTACAGGATATTCCTCCTTTATCACAAACATCTGGGACTGATTGTAACAGGAATGCACTGCTCAATGCCACACCTTTCCTCCACAGAGGTCTGCTCTTGTCCAGACAGCAGATATCTCTTTACCTATTAAACCCCAATATCTGTTTATAGCAAAGCATGATATTTCTCTAAAAATAAAAGTTAAAGTCTGGTTTGTACTTCGTTAAAGCATATTTGTATCACAATGCAAAGAGGGAGTTTATGGGCAAGCACTGCAAGCTTTTACACTCTCACAGATGATCTTCCATGATCCTGCTGTGCACTGCGTGTATCTAAGGTGCTATGAGTAAACCGGCCTTCAGAGGAATGCTGATTGGTTGGCAGGTAGCCGTCTCTGGTTGCATACCCATGTACCAATTGTTTGAATTCCACCACCTGCTGCAATACACTATGACCAAGGCTATAGTTAGCTAATGATAAAATGATAAAAATTTTTACTAGGCAGATTAATTTGCATCCATTAAAAGACAATCTTTTCACAATGCAGTTTCGTGAAAACACTCAAAAAAATAAAAACATGGGGGTGGGGAACAGCAGTTCTTAAAAACCACCTGGAATCTTTTGTGCCTTTTTCATTTTTCTTCTAGCAACCCATCATAACTTCTTCCCTTGTGTTTGTTTCTCTCTGTCCCGCCAGCTCCTGTAGTCTCCTGGTGCTGCCCATTTTAGATTTATTTCAAAATACATCAACTTCAAGTCGTTTTATTCAGAGCCAGACAGCTTTACAGCTATAATTGAGAGAGACCACCAAACCCCTGAAGCCCAGAGGCAGAACACACAGCGTTATAAAACTGGAGATGTGGAGGTTTTGGAGACTCGTTCTCAGTCAGCAAGCACACTGGGGCATTGTTCAGTCTGCCGCCACCTACCCAGTTCATCTGCACATTCTGGAACTCCAGACCAAAGTAATCGCTCTCGATGAGATTGATCCGGCCATACACTTCATTAAGAAGGGTCTGTCCATCTGCTTTAGCCTGCAGACAGAGTGTGTGAGAGGGAGACAGAAAGAGACACAACAATTGTGAATTAAGTGAAACTCCTGGGTAATTTCCAGAGTCATTGAAGAGTTAAGATTAATAACTGTCTTTATGCATATTGCATTTAAACAAATGAACATGTCAACCCTAATACTGAACTTTACCTGATTTCTGAATGAAATCCAGAGATTGTGATAATGGTGTCCACAGTCATAGTAGCAAATTGAGTACATCTGAAACTATTGGCACAAGACCATTATGCTAAAACAAAATCGAACAAGAACACCACTTGTCACCTATGACGCACTAAAAACCTCTACCCTATGTGTGTGTTTGAGTAGGGGATTATGGGAAGTGACAGGGTCTGTAGCACAGAGCGCATAAATGTTTGAGGTTGTTGGGGGTCAATGAGGAATATGAACGTCTTGCTCCAGAGACAACTGGGTAAAAGATTTGCCCCGAGCAGAAAGTCGGGGGGAAACTAGGCATACGGAGAGAGGAGCTTTGGTATTAAAAAAAAAATCTCCATTTTCAACAAAAGGGATCAAAACTTTATGGAGAACATTTGCTTTTGAAATGCTCTGGGCTTTGCTTTTGCAAAATGAAGGACTAATTGCTATGTAGCAAGAACACGGTGCCATTTGGGATTTGGATGCTAGTCGACAACTTTTGGAGAAAATTACACAGCAAGACATCTGTTTGCAATGTTGAGTGTATTTTTAAAACCAATGCATGGGCAGGGTTTGGTTTTGTTTTAACCCTTTCACCTCTCTGGGTATTATCAGTGTATTATTAACTTCTTCATCTTAAGGTCTGTTATTCAGTAACTACTACAAATTATTCAGCAACTACAGTGAAACTAAGAAGTTTACAACCAGAAAAGTAAGGTTGGGATTTTAAAAGCTTAAACATGACGAGTCTTCATATTTCGTGGGTAAGAAATGTAAATAAACTATAGATAATTTTAGCAAATGAAATAAAACAGCAAATACAAGAAACATGCATCGTCTATGATTGAGATTGTCTAGATCATAATGGGAACCTTGGGTCTCCCTGTCGTACAAGATCGGGACCGCAGGACTGTATTTCCTCAGAGACATGGTTTTGTGTGCATGATCGAAGTGTTCATGATCTACTGTGTCCTTTAATCCTCTTCTTTCTGACATTGTGGTTACTCTGGACATTCCCTAAGCCTCCTAAATGTGTAACATGCTGGTTATATCTACGACTGCCCTCTAGTTGGTTCCTGCATTCATCATCTACCACACATTCCACCTACCCAGCGAGATGCCCCTTCCATTTAGCTTTTTAAATGAATTAGTATAAACTTGACCATGCTGTACAGCAACTTCAGCAGGTTAATTAATACCCACACTGACTGCACCCGCAATTTTAAAAAGCTTCACTTCTGATGGAGAAGCAGTGGATAGCCTCGGGCCTGTCTGTCGTGTGATACTGAGAAGAATCTGTCTTCCTCTATAGCCATTCTGTCCTTTTTAACATGCAGACATTTTTTAAGTAGAAAATTCATTTGTAGGTTCACTTTTCCAAGCAATGGTCTGAAATGGTCCATTTCAACTGGTCTTATTACCTGGTTTTCATAGAAAAAACACACGCATGCCTCTGATAGTGTTTTGCTGGTGGCAGCGGTCTGTTCCATAAACCCGCTGCTGTGAAACCAAGGAAATGATTTCTCAGAGGATGTTCTTGCATGATTTTTTTTTTTTTGGTCAGGATGACCATCTCATTGGCAGATCCATGTGTTTCTAGGTTTCACACTAGCAGGTTTATAACTTGAAATATAGCTACAAATAGGGAAAATAAAGTGCTGTGAACACTTAAGACAGTTAATAAAATAAAATAAAAACTTTGGAGAGGAAGAATCAGTATCCCGGGACAAGCAGATTACATGTCTGGAATTGATTTTTGTTTCTAGTTACCCATGGGACGAGTAGGATTAATGAGCTGCTTCACTACAGCTGCCAGCCATTTTTTTTTCTGTTCTTGTCTACTAGATTAAAAAATAAATAAATAAAAAAGCCCTATGCCCTAATAACTTGTACAAAAGTTTTAATTTGAAATGCAGGCCTATGCTGCTTAAACATAAGGTGCACAGTGGTAGCGTGAAATGTGAACGCTGTAAACATAGCACTTGTTTCTCAATCCTACAGCTCTAAATGCATTGGCCAAGCCTCAGAATCCTCATAGATAAAGGGAAACACTGAGGAGACAAATTCAGTGCAATGCAAAAGATCATAACTATATTGTTAAAACCATCCACAGCCAAACTTTTTTTAAGCAAGAAACATCAGTAGAGTGTAACAGAATGACCTAATTTGCCAAACTATTATATTAAGCTGAATATGCTAGCCGCCACTTTGAGAATTTATAATTCGTCCACCTCTGCACTGGTAGCAATGATGCGCATGAAAATAGTCTATTCAAGTATATATTAAGCATCATCAATCAAGTGAAATATCATTCAATTTCACACTGAATTTTCTAAGATTGATGTACAACCCGAATTCCAGAAAAATTGGGACATTCTTTAAATTTGAATATAATGAAAACTAAAAAAAGACTTTCAAAATCACATGAGCCAATACTTTATTCACAACAGAAGATAGTTAACATAAATGTTTAAACTGAGAAATTTGACAATTTTATACACAAAATGAGCTCATTTCAAATTTGATGCCTGCTACAGGTCTCAAAATAGTTGGCACAGGGGCAACAAATGACTGGAAAAGATGCTAAATTTTGGTGAATTTTGTGGTCAGGCACCAATTTGTTTGTCTTTGGAGGTGTTCGTGACCAGAGGATCCACTGTAGCTTCAAAATTCAAATGAACTCGACGATCATAATATTTTGAACAAAACTTTAATGACAAAACAGTATGACCGAAGAGACTCCTTTTTTATTTCTAAACAACATCCAGTACAAAATAATGCATTTTTCCTGTACAATACTATATTTTAGGAGTTTAAGAAAACTAAATATTGCTATGAACAAAAGTTTAATACTGTAAACAAAATGTACATGTTTACCATATCTTAAAAATAAATACAAAAATGCATAAATTCTCCCAAAAATCTGATTGAATAAACAAAGTCACTGACCTGGGTAAGCAGAAATAAAGCTACAAAGTCAGATAACATGCCTGTTTTCTACTGCATCATTTGAATGCTAATGAAGAGACATGTTTGTGACTGTATACTGTAACTTTATTACATTACATTATTACATAGTCATTTGGCAGACGCTCTTATCCAGAGCGACTTACATTTATATTTTTATTTATACAACTGAGCAATTGCAGGTTAAGGGCCTTGCTCAAGGACCCAGCACTGGCAGCTTGGCAGTGCTTGGATTTGAACTCCCAACCTTCCGATCAGCAGCCCAACGTCTTAACCCCCTGAGCTACCACTGCCCCATATTTATCTATAATGCATTTCGCTCATTGCCATCTAGAGCCTTCAATCCATCTTTAGCTAATGGTACTTTCCACGAAAGAATGAAAGAATCACATGCCCAGCTTGCTCACTATATATTTTTTTAATGGATGAGTCTCACAGATTAGGATTTTGTGTTCAAACATTGTAATTGCATTAAACACCTTAACAGAATGCTGATTTCCACTATTTGAATCGCACTGTACAGTGATGCCCCTATTGTTTACCTCGTCTTTTATTGCTGAATCTCAAATGTGTCATAAAATATATACAGTTATATGTGCAGGCCAACTGCTTTACGGGAGAGGAAAAAAAAAAAAAAAAAAAAAAAAAAAAATGTCTATGTTATATTACCTTTTCTAATAAAATAACCAGTTTTGCATTTCCAGATGCATCATGCTTGAAAGGTCAGTTCTGAGATTTTTTTTTTGGTCATGCATATCACTATTTAGAATACTGCAGTGTCTATCTTGCCATTTAATTTATTTAAAAAACACAATGAAAAAGCATTTCTTTTAATGCAACAAAGCCTTTAAATTTAAACTTGCATTTATACATAGATATTGTGTGGACAATCATTACTCCAAACTGCTACCGAATTGGTAGACTGTGCATGTAGTGTGCGTGAGTTTGTATTTAGGGGAAATCCTTGAACAAACACACACAGACGCAGTCGCTTTTAGTGAAACAAGCACAGCTGAGAGAATACTAGAGACAAGCTCCAACCTGGCACAGGGAGCGGTTTGGAAGGGAGGGTGTGTTGGGTCTGAGCGACGTGTTAGGAATGAAATGTGACCTGGGCTTGAGTGAGAGAGCCAGTAGGAGAATTCCTCTCCGTGAGAGGGGAAAGCCATGTTGAGGCATGTCTAAACACTCTGGCTGGTGTGTCGCTCTCTTTTCTCACACTCTTAAAACCTCGGTGAACAGCCAGTGGCTCTCGCTGTGCAAACACACCTAGCCACACCCTTTACACCTTATACCAAAGCAAAGGTTATTCTACTCTAAGCGACACCTTTCTGCAATTGCCATGAGTAGTCTGATATTAAAAAAAGAGCACCTGCTAACAAATGTAGAAAATGTTTCACTGTCCACACTTAACCTTTTACTCCAAATAAACAAAAACCCAATTTAAAGAATAAGTCCTTAATTACTTCTTAAAGAGAAATAAGTAGAAAGAAGTCTTTCTAAGAAGAAAGACTGAGCCCATTGCCTTTTATAGTCACTAGCTTCAGATCACTTCCTAGAAATATTACTGACTGATGACTGGGATTTCATACGACTAGCAATATTCTATTCATTTACCAACATTTAGCAGTTTAGTGTGCTTTAGTCCAATTTTAGGTTTTTGTGCCACAAGTCTTTGATTTTGTTTCAACCTGGACACCTCAAAAGTTAATGATTCACCAACAGGACTTAACATTCACTGTGTTAACCTTATGGCATTAGTTAGCTCCCTGGTGGTTGTGTTTAAGCTTAGAACTACCCAACACCCAAAGACATATCCCACAGCTGAATCAGCACACAAGCCCAGCACTTAGCGGAGAAGTTGAGGGTTGAATCAAGACAGTCCTTGGATTTGGAACCAAAAATCTTACTTCGTATAGAACTAGCAGCACCCAAATACCACGGAGCTAAAACGAACAGGTTAACTCGGTGGAGGATGATAAAGCCTGTTTATAAATTGTTAACCATTTATGTGTACTTATACTGAAGTTGAGTCAGAACGCAAATCCAGTTTAAAAACTATTTCTTAACACCATTTTAACCTGCATAATGCAATCCCTGAAGAGAGATTCCTTATAAATAAACGGAGGAATATGAGTTTTCTCTCTTAGGTCGAATGAAATATCCAAGAGGTCGTGGTCACGGTGAGCTGAAATGAGCGAATACCACACTCCCTCACACTCTACACACCTTGCCTGCTACTACAGCAAACAGGTTATGAGTAATACCGTACCCTCTGGCTGTCTGGTCTGTCAAGTCCCTCTGAAATAAGTTATTTGATGAAGAGGATGATGCAATCATAATGCAATTTAATGGACCTAGACAATCAAGATGAGGCAGGGCTTTAATATAATTTAAGTAAAGCAATTACACCCCTGTGATTTTTCATACAAGGAACATGAGAGTCATGGATCTGAGAGATATAAACAGATTTCAGCTACAAATGTGGACAGAAACAGAATCACATAACACATACTAAACGTTTTATGGGATTAAATTTTTTTTTTAAAGAAATTACTGGCTAAGAGCTATCCTCTAATAACACTAAATTTCTCAACTGAACAATTAAAGTCCTGTGATATTATTCTTTTGCCAGCCCGTTCCCTTCGTTCTGCTGCTTCTGGCCGTCTGGCCCCTCCTCCTCTCCGCTCCTGTCCAGGCCGTTCAAGGCTGCTGTCTATTCTGGCTCCTCATTGGTGGAATGATCTTCCCATTGAGGTCAGAACTACAGACTCCCTGACTACCTTCAAACGCAAACTGAAGACCCACCTCTTCAGGCTGCACCTCTGCCCTGCCTCCCTGTCCACTGTGTAATCCCATTGTAACCCAGGCTTCATTCTGTCTAACCTGGTCATGATGTATTCGGGTTGGCTACTACGGTTTTGTGCTCCTTTTAGTTAGATCTGTGGTATGTATTTACATCTGCGCTGATTTATGGAAAGCTCTGTTTTCACTACTGTTAGCTGATTGGTACTTCTACAGAATACTACACTACGTGTTATTCTGGCACTTATTCACTTGGCATGTGAACTTCCTTCACCTAGAAATTCTACTGTTGTTGTACCTGACTTTTGCACTTGTACGTTGCTCTGGATAAGAGTGTCTGCTAAATGCCTGTAATGTAATATTACCTCACATATAATTGTTGAATGCCACGTGTGTAGAAGATTTTTGCTATGTGCTGAAGCTGAACGCTGCAATATTCAACATCAAATCGTATTAATACGGACACCTTTGGGAGCAGGTTTCCTGGGCAGGCTGCACGTCTGAACATTTTGTGCTCCATAAAAAAACACCCCATTTGAAAAAGCTGTTCTATTAATCCCAAATTGGACAAATGGATCATTCCTGGGAATGGCAATCCCATAATTCTGTTCTCTGGCAACACACAACTGAGAGAAATAAGAGCAATGGCAGACAGAACTGTGGTATCGTAACTGTGCAAAAATAAATAAATAATCACCTGAGCTCCGAATTGATAGCAATAGTCTAATAGTCTAACCATTCATCCTTTAGTGTTAACCTTTACCTTTCCAAACTAGTATCTGTCATGCAAGTGGGAAATGGCGTATAACGCTCACGTACTGCTTATCCCACTTTGCTGTTTATTTCTCAGATCTGACTGGTCAAAAGGTGGTGAGAAATTGTACTGCAGCAGCACAGCTCTGAAAAGCATTTATATAATACACTGATTTAAAATGCTATTTAAGAAAGAAAAATTTAACGGTTGATATGGTGAAGCTTATTTAACATTTTAGGAGTCCTGGGTGTCGGAGCTTTTTAATGCTTGGTACGTTTTCCAGCAAAGAGACATTGGCGAGGTAGTGATTGTTTATAATAATTGTTATGACCCAACTGATAACAGGAACCAACTTGTCTCAGACATTCCACAATATTATACATAGCTATAAACGGATAAAAAGCCCAACCTGTCATCTAGTCATTTAAAAAATGTTATTGTTTCAAATCTGCTGTGGTATAAAAGGAATATTATTTGATAAGTGTAACTCTGCTTCACATCCAGGCTCATCACATCACCACATCTATTATTTTCCTAAAACAGCATGCCCTGTCTGGTTTTATTCCTCATTTGGCTTACTCTCTTTCAAATATCAAAAATCAAAATCTTTTCTTTCCTTGTAAATGTTTTACATCAAAACATCATTTCTGTTCTCATAATGCCAAGGATCAATATCAGACCAACAGATAAAATAAAAAGCCAGTTTTTGTATAACATTTTTACTGGCATGTACACAAGTGATAGCACAACCCCAGCATGATACCTGAAGCGAGAGGATCCCACAGAGAACGCATGGAGTTAGAGAGTTTGCCAGAAAAGAGGGGGGGGGGGAGTTAGCAGAAAGAAGAGCTTAAGTGTACTTGAACTAGGTCTTACTGAGACACAGAGGTTGAAATGAATGAACCTCAACACACATACTGCACACATACACACAGCATGAAGCTGGCCATCAACATCGAAGTGCAAAACACTTTTCTGGAAGAGAAAAAGCGAAAGGAACTCCGAGTCAAATTTATTCAAATGCATGGCAGACAGGACGAAGCTTTTCTAATACCGAGGCATAATGCACCGAGCCTGCATCGCCTTTAAATCTGATGTTTGAACTTAATCAGGCCTCACAGCATCTCAGATAATAACTCCATAGTCTCAACCTAAATATTAAATGGCTCCTTCTGGTCAGTTCAAAGTCATCCTTCTGATCCATCCCCCCCAAACTGCTTTGAGGTCTAAGCCATAAGCCAACAGGCAGCCAACACTGAGACCTGGTCAAAAGGCTGATCTGTTATGCTTTGACACGCTTGAACAATATCAAAGTGAGAGTTGGCCAAAGTTATGATCCAACTAAGGGAGAGCAATCAAGTACAAGCAGCGGGATTTTCCAGCGGCAGCCTTCACTTTATTTTTAAGTGCTGTGTCTAATTTGTTCCAGTAATTGTGCCGTATGGCAGAAGCTCAGCTGGCCTAGAAAGTGTGTGTGTGTTTGCGAGTGTGTGAGCAGGGGGCATCTGGAGCACGAGACATCATGCCAAGATGGAATTAGAAGCCAAACGAAGGCTGCTGCTTAAGCCTAATCTTACGGAAAAGCCATGACATACTATTCTTCTACAGTACAGTCCAAATGTCTTTCCTTTATAAAAAACTAAGAATTATTTAAAAGTTGTGTTTAGGTCTAATTCATAATTCCCAAAAAGAAAAAAGAAAAAAGTAAAAAAAAAAAAAGAAAAACCTAGAACATAACCATCAAAAACAATTCTTTATCAAAGTCCAAAAAGTCAAATCGACTGTTACTTTTTCAATTCTGTAATTCAGAGAAACACAAACTGTTTTTTTCTCCTTTAATACAATATTTCACTTATTAGTCGAACCCCCTGTTGCAGTACTGCTGCCAATCTATGAGGACAAGAGCAAAGGTACTTCCTGCAGGACACATGAAGTCAGCAGGCATACGTGTTACAAGTCACAGAGCAGCCGAACACACTTGAGGTTTTGGAGTCCAAATGTAAAGAATCAAGTCATCTGACTTCTCCTGAAAGTGTGCCACATTTTGTATGAGCCACACGGACACTGAATCGCACTTTCATGAAGAGGACACATCCCTAATGCAGAAATTAGACAGATTTTACTAGCTGTGACCCAAAACCCAATCACAGATCAAGAAGGGGGGGAGAGGAAAAAAAAAAAAAAAAAAAAGGTGGTAACAAAAAGTTGAAAGCGGGGGTTAAATCCCCCAGTGATGTGTGAAACTCCCCCCACTCCCATGTTCTCACGCCGTCTCAGCGACTATAAATGCTTGACACTTCCACACGCAAATGAAGCCTTCAGCTCATTCTGCATGCAAGGAATGTACAAAACAAACAAATCAGCCTGTCCCCCAGGCAACTCAAACGCACCGGCCCAGAAATGAGCGTACAACGGTGAGATTAGCTTGGCCTCCATGATGTGGCCTACTGAGAGGGGACTTTAACATGAAGCTCTGTTAGTTTTAGCTGAAATTCAGTGGGCCAGTGAAATGGTGCTATCCATAAATTTAGTTTATAAAGTTTTTAATTACAGCAGTCTTACAGTACAGGCAGAACCAGTTTACACACTCATTGTCGATCACATCAAAGACGCCCCTTAAGCATGTACCGCACAAATAATTTCACAGGGTAAAAAGAAATACAACTCAGTAATGATTTGCCGAATGAGGGTAATGTATGTACATTATGTGTACATTTTACATACACACACACACACACATTATATATATATATATATATATACACATATACATATACACACACACACATATACACACACACTCACTCACTCACTCACTCACTCACTCACACTCTCTCTCTCTCTCT
>JAQLOM010000035.1:8737032-8750895 GCA_030068315.1 Chrysichthys thysi
CGCGAGTCAAATTTCGAAAATCCGCGATGTAGTGAAGCCGCGATAGGTGAACCGCGATACAGCGGGGGACGACTGTACATCACTGTCTACGGTCACTGCTGCTCTATGAAGACTTGCATTTTCAGAGTGCAGCAAGACTGTTTTGGACAGCACTCCTCTTCTTTTGCTGTGAATTGCAGGTTCATTTCACAACAATGTACAGTAATTTGCACTGTTCACCGTTTGCACTTGAAAATGCACCAGAATAGACCCCTTCACGTCCCAAAAGAATGTTAATGATTTTGCTTTTCTTGGGGGGGTGGAGTCATTTTTTAATTTCCTCTTTGAGGGAGATGATGTCTCCACTCCATGCTTTTTCTTTTGCTCTCCATGTTATCATATAATTTTAAAAATTGCCTTTACTTTTTATTTTCCTTAATACATCCCTAATGAGCAAGTTTATGGCAACAGTGGCAAGGGAAAAACTCCAGGAAACAACATGAGGAGGAAACTTCATTTGGGTGACACCAGATAGCGCAAACACGAACAACTCCCTTATCAAACTGTGCGTTATGTGGTCAAAAGGTATAGCTGTGTAGCCAAGAAAGTCACTACAGTTTACATAAACGCTTTTTTGTTATCAGCTGATTCACTGACGGAGACTTAAATGCAAAACTGACCCAAGCCACTGCAGCAAAACAACTTGCAGCAACAGCTGCCCAAAGCCATCTTCACAGTTTCTAAGTGTATGTTGTCCATATGGGGCCCATCCTCAGCAGGAAGAATAGTTTTCAAGTGATCTTCACTTTGTGGGTGAACCATAGAAAGATGCTCTCTAGAGCTAGCGCTTACGTGCTAGTCGAAATGAAATGGTGGACCAGGAGTTGGTTATGACTTCATAAATCACATTTTGTCACATCTAGGTTCAACACACACTAATTTAAATTTAAACATGATCAAAAGAGACAAATCATGAGCGATTTATTGTTCCCAAACACTAGTCAAAGAAGCATCTTATCTAAAAGCTAAGAAATGAAGTATGTTAAATCTGTAAAGTTCAGAGAACTGAAGTGTAGTGAAGATTACATTCATCTGCTGCATAATGTTAAGCCCCCCCTAAAAACATGGCTTCGGTTCTCTACAGGAATTTGTGTATAATTAAACCCAAGTCTCTAAATCTGCCTAGCTGACCTGTATATTCAGGCAGCCTAGTGCTCAGGGCATTGGCCCTTCAGTCGGAAGGTTGTAGGTTCAAAGCACAGGACCAACAAGGTACACTGAGGTTCCCTGAGCAAAGTACTGTCCCCAAGCACTGCTCCCCAGGTGCTGCACTGTTCGGCTGCCCCCTGCTTCACTTGGTGAATGGGTCAAATGCAGAGAAGTCATTTCACTGTGTCACGCTATGCTGTGCTGTGTTGTGTTTCACGTGTGATGATCACTAGTATACATTACTTACTTACGTACTTAATATTTTGCGGTTTATTTATTCACTGTTAGCTACAACGATTCTGAATTGCATTTAGTGTGATCCCGCATTTCATTTTGCAGAAAGTTACCTGTACTTCTAATGAATATGTTTACCCATCCTGACCAAGTGATCAAACCAACCTTACCACTCTAAGAGTCTCATTTACACACTGACCAAAACAGTCAGTGTTTTTTATGCAAACATTTGAACTGAAATTCTCCCTCTCTCACTCAAACTCATTCCCAATGCCCTACTCTTCATCTGGATAAAGTAGCAGACAGGAAAAGCAACAAACTGTTCTAATGAAGTGCCGCATGAAAGGAGCTAGTGTTCGCTGCTGTCCCATAATGCAATGCCCTCAGTTGTGGACAGACGTGGGAGGGGTCAGAAGCCAGGCTGCTCCATCGAACCAGCATGAACCGGCATAGAATTATACTACACCAGACTGAGAAGTGCAGCGCTAGCACTGGTCAATTTACAATATTTACTTTGACGTCTGAAAAAACATGAACAGTTTGGACTAAATTAAGTGATTAAGCCAACAGTTAAGGAACAACCTTTTTTTTTTTTTTTTTTTAAACTTATTTAGAAAGGAAAAAACCCCCAAAGAAAACAGGGAGGATTTCCTCACCTGCACATTTGCAAGTGGAAATACACAGACAACAGGTTGGCTATAACCAAGTTCGCCACTAACCAGCAGAAATTTTGTGACACAAGAACCCTGGAAAACCAATTACACAAATACAGTAAACAACAAGAGTGTAGGATGACGCAATTTTAAATATTTTCCAAGAAATTAAAAAAACTAATTAAAATGATAGCATGAACAAAGTACATGTATATAATGGCCTCGAAAACGTCGACAGACATGCGTGAAAAGCTCTCGCTTTAATGTTGAAAATCACAGGCTGTCTGGTCTCTTTCCCTTTTTCTCCTGACACCTGATACATGCCATACATCATCTGGACAGTCCGTGCCTCTTAATGGGACCTTTACAAACAACATTAACAGATTTGCACTTTACGTACTTTATAAATTGGATTAGTCTTTTTACCCCCTTTAATGCCGAAGCACATGGCTATGGGACAGAAACCAGTGCTCGTCTTTCAACTCTTGTGCCAGAAAAGCATCAGACACTGCCGTTTGTATCTATATTTACTATGACACCCACCAAAAAAAACAAACAGATTTAATTACAAGTGTGCGAAGTGAACACAGATCACATTCCCGTGACAGCTCGAGTTACAAACCAACATCTTCCGCAGCGTTCTTGCAAATCATCTTCCCATTAATAACAAAAGATGAAACGCTGATGGAAAACTGGGACTCAGATTAAAGCCTGGCTCCCAAGCTGTCTGACTGAAACTCCTGCCAGTTGTTATGCACACAAAAGCGCCTGCGTGAACAGGGAGGACATTCACACCAGCAACAGTGTATTAATAACCCTTTGCATGGTGACATTAGTGAGATAAAGAGTATTGTCTTCTCTTCTTTTTCTTCCTCACTCTCACTACTTCCTTCCCTCTTGGCATGCTGAACATCCACAAACACACTCGCTGCAGTGTTTTTGGCAAAACTACTACTTTGAGCACACATTCTTTCAATTTGGTTAGAGGCTCTCCCTCTCTCTCTCCTCTAAACACACAAACACTCTACGATAATGCAATGGCTATTCTCGTCTCCACAAAATCTGCCCCCTCCCCAGGGAGCTGCAGTAGCCTCACAAATTCCTCCAAGGGTTAGAACAGCGCACGGCCGGCTAGACGCGTGCATTCGTGACATTCCATGCAAATTTCAAAGGTTCAGTTCAACTGGGTGCCTTTGTGTAAGGCTCAGAGAAAACATATGGCAGTGAAGATTAAGGATAACGGTCAACTCTGCTGACAAAGCTGCCATCACCTTTATTGTTATGGCTAATTAGAGAGATTTAGGTCACAGATTTAAACATAATGTACGTACTGGATTATAACATGCAGCTTCTGCATGCAACAGGTGCTGTGACTTGCTATTCTATGTGACCACTTTTGTATTAGCCAATAAAGCTACTAATATTATTCCAACGGGGACTTGCTCTTCATATAGGTCTAGTTTACACTTGGTTTTAAAATGTCTCTTGGGCGATCAGATCACAAGTGAACAGCGGAGACGCGTTGCCGTTTTCATCAGGCATCAGATTTTGTTATTACCTACGCCACTTTTCATGTTGTCTTTGTCTGGGACATTTGCTCTGCACATGTTTAAATGCAAGCTGAAGGAGCTCTTAAAAGTAATTCGGCTGATTCAGCTTTGCTTACGCCGGGCGTGTGGCGTATGAAATGGTGACGTGATTTAAAAAAAAAAAAAAAGTTAGTCGTTTTTAACAGTAAAAAACACCAAACTACTTCACAAAACCAACATTTTGTAAAAAATTAACATTTGGTTTGAATTTTCTTTTGAAATATTGATATTTGTTGAAATCCATGGAAGTCGTGGAAAATCATGAAGACAGGAAAACCTTTGAGTCACATACCACCCCAACGTCGATTTCCGAACGGACATCACAGTTCTGATGTGTTGATCCCAATTTCCTCGAATACCAAGCTACCACTGTAGTTGATTGCATACAGTGGTAAGGATTGTTTATAATCATTTAAAAGGTTCAATACAGATCATTTACACGATATATATTTATTTACTCAGAGTGAGAACGATTGAACAGAATTGAAGCTCTGGGTTATAATGACTGAATGAGTCATGAGTACTATTTCTTTTTTATTATTATTATTAGGCACTGAACATAATGAAGGAACTTCTGGGTTATGCGTGCTGCAGTCAGGAAAACAAAGCAAACCTACAGAAATCTCTGAAAGCAAAAGGGGGGGGCAGCTGCAGCTTTGTAAGAATTTGTGTATTAACATATATAGACCAGTTGTCCATCAAGACCTTCCCTGTAGAAAAAGGCTTAAATATTGAGGAGTAGAGGAGTGCATGTGTCTGCTAGACAAGCACAGCGATGAATGAACAACACTTGCTCCCTGCATTTCAAATAACAGATTTTATATACAAGTAGCTTTACTGCCCATGGTTAATCAGCAGTTCTTCTTCGTCTTCGGCTGCTTAATCCTGGTCAGGGTCGCGGGGGGAAGCTGGCCGCAATCCCAGCTGACATCGGGTGAGAGGCGGGATACGCCCTGGTCATGTCACCAATCAACCGCAAGGCGACACACAGTGACAGACAACCATTCACACTCACGTTCAAACCTACGACCAATTTAGAGTCGCCAATTAGCCTAATCCCCACCGTACATGTATTTGGACTGTGGGAGGAAACCGGGGGCTCGAACCTAGGACCTTCTCTCTGTGAGGCGACAGTGATAACCACTCAGCCACCGTGCCCCCCCTAATCAGCAGGTCTGATTCCCACAAAGAATGAGGAAATGCTAGCTTATGACAGACAGATTAGACAACTGTTAATTTGGATGGACACAAAAATACATGCGCTCATTTCCCCTAAACAGGAAGTCAATGTTATTACTGCTTCCTCATCACTTCCTATTAGTTTTGTGAATAAGGGACAGCCAGCAGGAAACACTTCTGAACCTTAACAAAAGAACGACCCATAGAGACGCATTAACAGCAAGAGTAGAGTTAATTGATATGAACAGGATTCAAGTGAATGTTTCATTTCAGGCTTAAATAAGGGGATGAACCACAACCATGTGTAAAAGACAACGACAACAACAAAAAAAAGTAATGCAACACCTGCATATAGTGTTATAACAAACATGAACAGAGAAACCAGAAGAATAAACACACGCACAGAGTGAGTGCCTGGGTCCACCAGACGGGGTTTTTTTTTTTTGTTTTTTTGTTTTTTTACACTGGCAGCGCCAACAAGTTCATTGTCAGAGTGCTCAAGAATTACCGTGGGGGGGGGGACCCAAAAAAAAAAAAAAAGCATTTCCCGTATTCCTTCATGTGAAAGCCAAGTCTCTGTTTAAAATGGTTAGCTAAAAAGATGGAAAGAAAGAGCATCCTGGCATTGGCAGCAGCTCTCGACATGGGAATTGATTAGACCTGCAAAAAGAAGAGTCTGGGTGCATAAGCAAAACTGTGCAAGGAGAAGCTGGGAGAGTAGCACCAACTGGTCATGCCCCCTTCTTTATTGTGATTGGCTGGTGAGAGAGAAGTGACATTGATAAGCTTGGCGAGGTCCCAAAAGTTAAATTATCAACCGAAAGCACCCTAAGCGGGGTGGGTGGGGGGCTGTGCACTGAGGGTGTTTTTGCACCGAGTACAGTGAATGCTGTTAACCCTGAGCTTTATAGGATTTGTATAGAAAATAGATGCTACCAGCACACGAAACACATTTGAAGGACACCAGTCCTAATGCTGCATTTGACTTCTAATTGGTAATTTGAAGGTTGGAATGGTAATTTTCCACCACCGCACATTCAACATTTGGTTAACTGCAATGAGTGATGGACATTTCCCTTCTCAAACAACAAAATCGGAAATGTAAGCAAAACCAGACAAGACCCCATACATTAGCCAAGGCTGTAGTACACAGCAAATGCGACATTACTGTACCAGTGCTACTCTTCAAAGATGACTCCTTGTTGTGATCCTTGCCAGTAAACCAATTTGATTTTAATAAAGAGAAACTTAAACTAGAGCTCCTGACACCTGTCGGGAAGATCTCTGCACAAAAAACATTTACATATCGTAATAGCCTTTTGAGATCCACTACTGCAATACAAGTGATAATTAGGAAATCACATATTTCTCCAGTCTGCCTTAAATCAACAATAAAGCGAAATGACGGAGCTGGTGAAAACTACTGCACAGGCAAACAGACGAGGCACAGAACAGATCCGAGGCATAAATATACATCTGAAAAAGGACTCAAGCTACAAACTAAGTTTAGGCATCAGGGCAAATTATAAGGCAGCTGACAAGGAGAAGGAGGGGCTGGTTACTGCCAGAGTTAAAGCACTGGCATGCCCTGCCCAACACATCCACCATTTAAAACACACTCCTCACTTCCACTAGACACTTTAGTGTCCATTTCACTAAAATCAACTGTGTGGTTCCTCTACATAAGGCTACGTGAGAATTTTGTACCTGGCACATTTGCAAATGGTAGGCTTGAAAATAAGGTTAAATCACCGCAAAAACATTTAGAAACGAAAATCTGAAGATGGAAAGAGCTTTTTCCCCCCCCTTTTTTTTCTTTTTTTTCCCTTTTACAAAGTATAACTTGGTGTTTTGTGCTTTCCAGCCAATCTATGATATCGTTTTGAGTCTCTTCCCACAATTCACATAACAGAAGTGGATGGAAACATGCCACCAAATGCTTTTGATTTTTCTGAACTTTAATGAAAATCTGTGAAACAGGAGAAACTAACACAATTAAAAAGTCAGCTAATCCATACAGACAAACAGCCACTTAAACAGCTTGAATATTCTCTTGTTAAAAGAGACTCAATTTCAAGCTCATGATCATCTCAAAGCACAATCTAAGCGTAATGAATCATCAGCCATTTCATAAAGATAAACGAAAGCTTTCTCTCAGGAATTGTTCCCAGTAACCCTGTCAGAGATATGTGGAGTACAGCAGGATTTCAGAGCACAGATGTTAGGCTCTAAAATCAAGTTCCATCTTGGAAACAGATGTTGAAAAATTGACATCAAACTGGCATTGCAACACAAAAACACACGCACACATGCGTTACTTACACAGGCCTCCTGAGAGAAACCAAATAAACTGGGGTAGAGTATTATCAATTCTAAGCGATTTGTCGATGTGTTGATAAACATACAAAAGTATGTGGCTGCCTGAGCATCACCCCCATAACGCGAGGCTTCCTCAAACCATAGCCAGAAAGTTGGAGACTGACAGAAATGAATACGATGTCTTCGGATGCTGCACTACGGTTTACCTTTACATGAACTAAGAAAGCCCAAACCTGTTCCAGCATGGAATGTGGAGACAATAGTCATATCGCCGACAACAGCCCTATCTGGAGGGGATTAAATTTACTGGGGTAATTTCCTAGTTTACAGGCGCTCCTCTGTGATTTTATCACCATCTGGCTCGGCCAGGCTGGTGTTTTTCCTCAGTCCTTCTCCAAGAAACCAACAGATCAATTTACCTACCAATTCTCACCAAAATAAGTTTTTTTTCCCCACCAAACAATGCCCATCAAGAGCCAATAAGACACCTTAAATCAGTGTTATGAAGCTGGGCAATTAATGTGAAGGATTCATTACGCACACAGCTTTGAGGAGCAAAAAGCAGAAAAGCCCTGTATGTGCCAGCACGTTTGCGAACCTCAAGTGAAAGTAAAGGCTGTTTTATTTATTTACAATTGAGGTTATAATAAGATGGGCCTTTTGTGTTTATTACGATACAAAATATACTACATATGCCTATGTTTACTAAGAAATTCCAGTGTGAAAAGTTTGCTGTCCAAGTTGGTAAGCCAACTGGTATAAAAGTATGACGTCAGATTTATGTCGGGGGAAAAACATGCTCACAAACAAACTATATTATTTCACATATGCAGATATTAACTGCCACTCGCATGACATAAGTCAAAATGAACATGCACGCTAACCTTAGAAAGCAAAGGTTCGACAGTAATATTTTTTACTTAGCCTATGAAAGCAATCGGTTTCCACAAATAGACCTCAGTGCGTGAGGGTGTAAAGGCGGACTCAGGAGAAAGTCGGAAATGTACCCGAGCGCCAAGGTTGCGTTCATTCAGTCCGTGATTCTCAGAGCACTCAAACAACTGAACAGAGCAACGAATCAACAGAAACTGGTTCATCCTGGACCTGCAGCTTTCACTCTGTTGACATAAAATTTAAGCTCCTCACGAGTGTGTGTGGGTGTCAAAAGCTCTGCCAGTGTGTGCGCGTGCTCGCTCTCTCCCTTTCTCAAGCACTAAAAAGAGACACAAGTAATAAAACAGAGGTGAGCCTCATCACGCTCTGCCTGCCGGTTTGACCGGTCTGCTTTCTGTCCAGAACTGCAGACAATAGCCTTCATCTCCTGTTGCAATATGGTTATTTACCCCAAAAATCTGTACGTTTACAGTTTGTTACCTTGAAATGTTTATTTCCATTGTAATGGGAAGAACCTCTAAGCAGTATTTATTCAGCACATTGACCACACAGCTATGTTGGTGGAGTCTGTTCTTTATGAGTATACAGAGGATTTTTTACATTTCACTGCTTGTTGTTCGACTCATACAGGATGTCTTTTTATTTTGTTAGAGCATTGCCATTAAAAGTATTCAAGTAAGAGAGAGCAGTTAAATACATAGACCTAAATAAAGTCATTTCCTCATCAGTCAGGTCCTGGTTCATAGAAAATACTACCAGCTAGAAACTCACTCCTCCCATGTTAATAATATTGCTGTCTGGATGTGAGACTTGTATCACTAAGGAGACATGTTTTAAAAAAAATAAAAAAAATAAATAAATAAAAATTCACTCACATCCCCCGATAAACGAATTTGATCTGAATTGGGCTAATGCCAATGTCCAAAAAAAGCAAGTTCCATAAAGGCGTGGCGTACCTGCACACCAGCGTCGGAAGTGGATTGGCCTGCGCTCAGCACAGACTTCATCCACACTGAACACCTTTGGGATGAACTGGAACACCAACTTTTTGCCGGTCTTCTTGTCCAACATCAGCAGCCAGCATCACATGCTGCTGTGGCTGAATAAGTGCAAATTCCCACAGCTGTAGCCCAAAATGTATGGGAAAGTTTTCCTACAAGAGTGGCGGCTGTTACAATGGCAAAGTGTGTACAAACTTTGTCATGGGACATTCAACAAACAAACATGGGCATGACAGTCAGGTGTCCTCATACTTTTAGCGATATAGCGGACACGTTATTTATGTGCCATGGATGAACATGAAAACTGAATATGATGCAATCACTCTCAAATGCACCCAGGGGCACGTACATCATCACAGTGTGACTCTTTGTATTGAAGAAAAGCTCTCCTGCTTAGTATGATGGAGACTGATTTTATATTGTGGATTTTTTCAGGTCATTTTGGGCACAGTGACGCACAGTCCTCTCGCTTGCCGTACAGATTTAGCAATTATGCAACGCAGCGATTTTCAATTAAATCGTGCTGCACACGGAATAAGAGGATTTTTATGGAAAAAGCTGACATTACAGGAGGAATTTAATACAAATCTCCAATAAGGTGAAAACCAGGCCTAATATCCAGTGAACTGAAAAGTGCACTTCATAGTGTTCGAGTTCTGTGATTGTGCACGGTTTACTGCACATGAGCCCAACTAAACCGCACCCAGGGGTAGCTCTTCCAAATGCTTCAAGTGATCCGTACCCGAGGGCGATACGCAGCGATGGCACTCGTCAAAAAAATTGGACTTTGGGGTCAAACGCTCTCAGGTGCAGTTAGGATCACTCGGGCCGAGTACACCCTTGGTGTAAGTAAGCTGTATCACAGGACCACAGCACAGTGGTTTTAACACACTCCAGGTCATTGTCCTGTTCTCCACTTCACATTTAATCTGTGGAAGGAGTGAAGAATAACAGGTTCTCATCCACACAGCGGTGTGAGAGCCAGCCAACGAGAAATGCCCCACTCCGGCATCAAACACACTCCGTTTCCCTGCTGAGTTCAAAGTTCCAGGCACAAGGTTTTATCAGATAAGCACAGCACAGATGTAGACAAATGTAATCAAACTACATGAGCTAAAGTCTTCCATAACTAGTGTGTAATGAGGCTGCTTTCTTTTTCAGCAACGAGCAACTCATTAAGCACCATCCATTAGTCACCTGAGATTAAGCTTCAAAACATGCACAAATAATTTGTTGGTTTTTTTTTTTTTTAAGATTTGGAAGAGATTATTTGACAGTCATTCATTCATTTTATTCTTATATTGTTGTTTTACCCAGTTTAAGCAATTAGCTTTTATTTCCTATATTGCTTGTTTTATCTCATAAGATTTAATTCTTGCTATCTGTAAAACGCACTTAATTCCATGGAGAGGAAGTACTATATTAACATTTATCATCATCATCATCAACATTACAATTCCACTGCAATTTTTTAGCCTGAACTTTGGGAAAGTTTTAAAGGTTTTAAAGCAATGTAGCCAAATCCAACACTGCACAAAAACTGAAATCTGATCCTAAAGCCCTAAACTACCACCATCGACCTACGCTGATGTTGAAACATTTAAGAGATCCTTTTCCGGAGTTTTCTCGCAGTTGGAGGGTTACTGCAGGCTACATTGGAGAGATTCATGGCTCATAAAGGTACTTCAGGCCAGCAGCCTTGCTAGGGCTCAGGGACAGAGCGGGATGTGTCTGAAATGTCTTAAAGAAGGGATTTGAGGAGCACAGCGAGGAGCGCAGCTGTCCCATCACACACAGCACAGCTGCCTCAAGATGAATGCTCTCTGTCTCACACTCATCTCGCTGCTTTTACATGATGTTCATCCAGAAAAGCTGGCAAACAAATCAAGAAGAATATTAAAAAAAAAAAAGTCACAAACAACTTCATTAACTAAACAAAAAAACATAAAAGGAAACCATGCATCAAGACGGTTGTCCTTTCTGGCACCCAGGTGGATGAATGAACTTCCCGTAACTCTCCGAACAGCTGAGGTCACTGACTTTTTTCAAACAAAGACTGAACACCTACCTCTTGACTAAACTTTTGTTATTGTATGAACCCCTCTCTAACAGGATTTCAGCTGGATGGTAATTCTTAGACCCTGACCTGTTTTACTAGCATGAAGATGTGTTTTTGATGGCAAATGAAAATGATGTCACAGCATGCATACATTCTTCACAATTACATTCTAAAAACGCCTATTTTACTAAATAGTATGATAAACCACTATGCTACATATAGTATTTTTTCATACAATTTAGTCCAATAATATGCATTTTCAGACACAGCCATCAACAGTGTCACCACATTCCAACATTTCCAGTTACTTAAGCAGGACAAACGGTTTTCTGAACACTCATGAAGTTTGTGAAACACTCAGATAAAAAACAAAAACAAAATAAAAAAAAAACTTTCACTTTCATTACCGGAGCAGAAGCACTTGGTGTCCCAGGGCCCTGTTTACATAGTTTGCATATGAGGACGACTAATACACCCTAAACGTCATCTGAAAATGAGAAACTCACCTCAGGTTCGTAGAACTCATGAACATCGTCCAGGCCCTGAACACGGATCTGCAGGAACTTCCCTTTGCCTCCTGCCACAGATGAATTCAGGCTATGCCCGGGTTCCAGCGTGCTGATGCCGGGGTGGAACTGAGAGCCCAGGCGCGTGCCTGGTGTCGGCAACGCCCGGTACGTGCCCTCGATCTCACCCATTGCTGCTCACGGCACAGCCGGGCTTCTCTCTCTCACACACACCCTCCCTGTGAGCAACACATGGAATGGACATGAATAATAAATCCTGACGTATTCATACATTTCCATTCATCTAGCCACTATCTTTGCTGTACATGCTGATCCCATAATAGCAGCCTACTGATTGATGTATTAGTGCAGCTGTTGTGTTCAAGAAGGCCTGACATCACCTAGTGGAAACACGACTCAGTCTCTGCTGAAAAGTCATCCATCATGCACAGTGACGCACCCGAGAGAGAAGGAGCCACCTCTAAAACAAACTCGGACTGTATTGTTAGCCTGAACTTTTCCTGCCACTCTAAAGCGGTCGCCAAAAATTGCTTCCTTATGTACAAGTTCTTTATCTGAAAGAGGACGGACCTGTCCATTTTTGAGCACTGATCCGCATAGGTCTTTTTTTTACACCTGTGTGCCAGCAGAAAGACTTGACGTAGCTGTAAAACAAGTAGGTTTCAAATCCTGTTACCTGTCTCAAACGCACATACTTCAGGAACCCCAGATTAAACAGCACCTTTGGTTCAGTGATGAGATTTATACATTTATAATCTCAGCAGATCTCACGTGCGGACATTAACAATTCAACAGTCAAAAATCACTTCACAGTCCTGCAAGCTATGTATGTAGGTATGCATGCACATATCTATCAATCTATCTATCCATCCATTCATCCTTATCCTAATGCCTTGCATCACAACATATTTATGGTACGCACAGATGTGATATCCAAATCCAGCACGTCATACAAGTCTGTTCCACACTATCGACTATACTATCGAACGATCAGAATAAGCTATTAACTAAACTATCAAATTTGGCCTGTAGACTAATGCACCTCCCCTTGGTGATGTGACCTCAGACCCAGAAGTTTAAAGGGATTGGTTTTCTTGCATGTTTTTGATCCATTATCCAAAGCCAACAATGCAGCCATTCAGTTTTCAGACATCAGGTTGGCCATTGTGCTTGGTTGCAACATAACTTTTCAGTTTCCATCAATAACAGTTCTGATATATTTCTCCGAAATGTGCAAATTCAGGTAAAACATTTTTTTAAAAAAAAATCAGTACCACAGTTTATATATAGAAGCCTGGTCATTTCTTCCAATATACATGCTAAAAGCTGATAAAAGGGGAAATTTATGGGCTGAAGGGGAGAAAGGGTGATGGCATGGGCTCAATCAACACCAGCAACAAGCACATGTTGGGATCTCCTCCTGTGACCTAGAGTACTTTTTAGAAGATGATAACCAATCTCTTAGTATCAGGGTGGCCAGGAAGTGGGTGTTTTTTTTGGAGGGGGGGCAGATAGATAGATAGATATCTAGATATCTAGATAGATATCTAGATATCTAGATAGATAGATAGATAGATAGATAGATAGATAGATAGATAGATAGATAGATGCAATGACTCCACAAAATAAGCATTAGGTCTTGCTCAACATACTTCCAAACCTGACTAATTTATGCTATATTATATATGTATTAGCCTTCAATTCAAATTAAACATAAAAAAAAGATGACAAATATTAAAATCTCTCTTCCCAATCTCAAGTGTGGCCAGGCCCATGACTGGGTGGGCCAGGCATCCCCCTGGTCCCCCTGTAGAGGTGGGCCTGTAACCAGTGCAGTCAATCAGCAACAGGGAAGCGCAACTGCATGGCAATTTCCGAGCACAGAAACATTTATACACCAGATCATCATGAAACCACGAATAAAGATAAACCTGACCTTAAGCAGATCATTTGGAGTTCCATGCAATGCTCAGGTTAACAAAAGGAAGGGGACAGAAGTACAAATAGACTTTTCTTTTAATGCACAAAAACATATGAATGTAAAAGACAAGTTAAAGCTGTTACCCAGTTTGTTCAATGAGCTCTAAATGAGCAAAGCCTCAGTCACCAAGTAACCTACTGAGAGCACAAATCTGATTGATTTACACACACACACACACACACACACACACACACACACACACAGAGAGAGAGAGAGAGAGAGAGAGAGAGAGAGAGATG
>JAQLOM010000035.1:8750995-8773908 GCA_030068315.1 Chrysichthys thysi
GATGTGGAGGTCCTGGGCTGGTGTGGTTACACGTGGTCTGCGGTTGTGAGGCCGGTTGGATGTACTGCCAAATTCTCGGCAAAGGAGAAGTGCTCACTAACACAGATTTAGACAGATTTGAGAACAATATTTGAGAGTAATGGGTCTTTTGTGTATGTAGAAAATGTTTCAGATCTTTGAGTTGAACTCATGCAAAATGGGAGCAAAACCGAAAGTGTTGCGTTTATATTTTTGTTCAGTATTTTGTTGTTTTGCATGAACATATACAGAAATTGGTCTTTATGTTTTTGTGATGGGGTGTTGGTGATGGGGTGGACCAACAGGCATTTTGGTATTTAGAAATTCATCAAAATTCATCATAAAATGGCGTGGCTGCATATCTTAGGGTATCTTGTTACTGACCTCTGAGAATTGGAAGGTTACATTGCTATACTGGTATTACTTATCATTCTAAGCCATGTTGTTCTATTCCTCTCCCAGGTCTCCCTACTGCATTCTAGAGACCAGAGGCTGAATACGTCCATTTTGGACCTCACTCCATGCCAGTGCTACCAGGCTTTCCATCTGCCCCGTTCCCATGGTAAACAGCAGTTAAAATGAAAGCCATCTCCAGCCCTGTATATTTGAAATAAAAATTTAAATGACAAAACATGTTTAATGGTTATAAACTGCACCTTTAAACATTATTCAAACCTGTTTTTATTTCTTTGTAATGGAGCAGTAGCCCAAATCAAGATTAAACATAAACCAGTGATCTGATGACAATGAAACTGTCCTGGTCACCCTGCCCCTCATATTTTGCCTGTCACTGATTTACTAATGTTTCTACATGTATGTGAAGGAGCTAAGTACTATGTGCTCAGCCCCTAAAAAGTAAATAAATGATTATATACCAATACAGATTTGTAAAGTATAATAGGGATGTAACATTGTTAGGAGATACAGATGATAGTCATTGGTATGACTTATACAATGATACTGAATAGATATAGCTGTTCAGATACCCTCAAAAACATTATTTAAAAATGCAGGTTTTCACTTGAAATATGCTACAAAACTGTTAAAACATGGTATTTTAACAAAGCAAACATACCAGACTAAATAGTTATTTCAATAAACTACTGAATAATAGATGCAATACTCTGTTTCACATTAATACCACACTGAACTATTACTAATAGCTCACCACTTTATCACAGAGATTTCAGTTTATCAGTGTTGTACATTTGATCCTCAGAGAAAGGTCACACACATTCACACATGTTTGATGGACTTTGCCCTAAATGTAGAATTAGAGGAAGGACCCATGGCACCTAAACACCTGTAGGAGTTGAGCACTTACTTATTATTACATATTTTAAAATACATCGATTTTAATTTTTAAAATGTGTATTATGTGAATGCTTGATTTGATTGTAAAACTGGCCCAATTTATGTGACTTTACTTTGAGGGCTAGGTTGGCAATAGGAGAATCTAGCATATCTTAAAATATTGAGATTCCATCGTGCATGTTACACAGCATGTCAGAGGACAAGCCTAGGACTATCTGTAGCCGTCAGGAATACTGTGTAACATTAAAATATTTAGTCTACTGAACAAAATGACCATATCATGATCATATAATGCAGTCTAACTTTTACAGTGCCCCCTAGAGTTAGCTGCACCCTGCCTAAAACTGAACAAAAATGATTGTCTGAAATAGCCCCAAACGTTACACACTGTAACCGAATATGTCCACTTAAACAATGAGAAACTACAGTAGTCCCTCATCTTTCATGGGGTTTACGTTCCAAAACTTCCTGCGAAAGAAAGTTTTCACCCCCAAATACTTTTTTTAATAGTTTAAGCCCTAGATTATCCTCCCACACTCTTTAAACACAGGCTAGACACAAGTAACACATAAATAAAACATTTCCAAGCATATAGTGAGGTGAATTTTGTGTCGAATTTGTACAAACATCACATTTATAGCGAGTACTGTAAAGTGCTGTATACTATACAAGCATACTTATACTTATATTTTAGGTACTATATGTATGCACTACACTAGCCTAGACTACGCTTTTTTTCTATACTGTATAATATTGTAATTAACCACCACTTGCTACAGACTGGATTTCAGCACCACTACAGTTGTCATAAACAACAGATGGTACTTTACTGACATAAGCAACTGAATCAAGAAACAAGAATAAATTATGTTATTTCAACATAAAAATCCATAAAAACAATTCATTATAGATTTTGTGGATGCTGCGAAATACCAGGGAAATCCACAAATTTTTTTTAGATATATTCTAAATTAAAATCCTTGAATATCCGGGGACACGAAATGTGAACCGCGATATAGCGGGAGATCACTGTATTTAAAAAACGTGTAAAATTAGTAGCGTGATGTGGTGAAGCTTTCTGGGTGGAGATGTTTATTTAGCATGTTTGGAAGGAATCTCCAGTTTCAGTACATTGTAATGCAGTCATAAAGCTTTAATTATACATTTTCTGACACTGGAAGCACCAGTGTCCAACTACCTTGAAGAAAGATGTAAAGGACAAGTTGGTGATGGAACAGCTATTTCTATCTGTCATAATGTAAAGATAACAGGAAATTATAGTTGGTCGATATATCGAAAAATTATCGTTATCACGATATGACCATTTGTATCGTCAGCCAACTGAATATCGTGATTTTTAGAAATATCACCTTTCCTCCTGAAATGAACAGGAAGCTGCAGTGTTTTCTGCCCCCATCAATACATCAGTGAAAAGTCTGCATGATGCAGCATGAAACATAGAATTAGCTTAATAAATATCTGGTGTAGTGGTTATCACTGTCGCCTCACAGCAAGAAGGTCCTGGGTTCAATCCCCGAGGTTGATCCAGGCGCTTTTCTGTGTGGAGTTTGCATGTTCTCCCCATTTCCGTGTTGGTTTCCTCCGGGTTCTCCGGTTTCCTCCCACAGTCCAAAGACATGCACAGAGAGGATTCGGCTAAGTGGCTTCTCTAAATTGCCTGTAGGTGTGAATGTCAGTGTGAATAGTTGTCTGTCTCCGTGTGCTGGCCCTGTGGTGGACTGGCGACCTGCCCCTCTCTCGAATTAAGCTGGGATTGGCTCCAGCTTCCCCCCGTGACCCTCAACATGATTTCAGGAAATCCCAACAAGAAATGATTTGGGTTTTTTGGACATTGCGCAACAAAAACCATAGCAAGAAGTGTATAAAAAGTATCACATGCTGTTTAATAAGGAAAAATAAATAGCACTGGTAAATTGTTGAGGAATAAAATCCTCCTGGAGATCCTTTTTACTGGAACATTTCCCATCGTGGATTAGTTTCCTACAACAGCACGTAATTATTCCCTACTTAGCTTGCTCCTAGTCTGAGCTAGATTCTTGCAGCAAGCATCACGGTGCAAAACTTCCTATTGATCTATTCAGCAAGCTCGCCCTAAAAGACTACAAACAGGATTGCAGCATGGTGCTTGAGCTTCCTGGCTGCTTTGCAACTTTAATACGACGTGTGACGCCCGAGAGGGGCGCGTGACGTCAGCGGGGGTGTTATAAGCGCACGGGCTGCTGCTCCTCCCCCCGCCAGTGGAATATCACTACCAGATTTCTGCACCACACAGGGCAGAGACGGGAGCACACAAACACGAGTAAGTACTTAATACCAATCCGTAGTGTTCGCCTGTGTCCCGGTTTGGACATTGCCACCATGTCTTTGCTGACAGGGGTTGGAATGTGTCCAGGCTCGGGACAGATCCTGACAATCCGCCTCGCTGCCTGGGAGTCCATGGCTTCTTCTGGCTCGAGTCCATGGCTGAATCTCACATTCTGGCTTCTTGCAGGGGTATCTTTACATCCCTGGGGCTTTCTACACGCTTTGAGGTGCATCGTGTGTGTATTAGAGAGTGATCTGGGATCAGGTTGATCCCATTTCTTCGCGCTGACTCCCCCCCCTTTCTCTCTCAGCTCGAGCTAAATGCCTACGTGGACTTCTGCGTGGACAGGAGCCGATGCTGAAACCTGAGCCTGATCCAGCAGCTGTTTCAGCGCCACGTGTATTTTTAAATACCTGCATAATCGATGTGTGCCGTCGGCTCGCAGTGCGGCGGGTGTGAATGAAGTTTTGCGGTTTTTAAAGTTCTCCTTGTGTGTTTGGAGGTCGCTAGCCGGCTACGCTAGCTGCTCTGTGAAGGCGCTACGTGTCAAGACGGCGCACGCGCAGGACTAAGTTTCCGAGCGGTTAGCCTTGCTAGCTAGCGTGCTAGTCAGTAAAAAATAAAAAAAAGAAATATATATATTCTTTCAAACTTTTAAACGCTGCTGAGAACGACCTGTTGCTGAGTTAATTTTGACGTCAACCGTCGAATTATTTATTTTTATTAAACTACTCTTGAACTATATAAAACTATATGTTGAAGGGACGAGACGAGCGTCATGACTAGCCACGGAGGCAACGCTAGCGCTAGCTGATTACCAGTTGACGTAGCACGAAGACGAAATCAATAAGTTTTAAAAAGTTTTCTTTTCCGTTTCCCTTGCCTGTTCTGCTTTTACTTCCACGTCGTGCCTTTCCCCAGTCAGTCTGAGCTACTTTTGTGGCTTAAAGACGTGTTGTGCCTTGATCCAGTCTATTTGTTCAGCTCTAAACTGCCACGCATTATGTTGACTAGCCAGTTGCGACATGAGGTGTTTTAGGCCAGCTCATCGTATTACTACTTTATTCCTCACCACCATTACATTATCACGGGGTGTTTGTTCGTTATACTCTTGTTTTCAACTTAAGCGTTTTAATTCAGATTATTACTAGTGTAAGTGCGCAGTGTAATCAAGATTTGTTTATTTATTATTCAGACAAATGCTTGACTAAATCCAACATCACGAGACTTCTACAAGACCCTGTTTGCCTCCCTTTTTTTTTTGTGTGTTTTATAAAAAATTTGGAACAGTATAAATCCTCTTTACAAACAATGACAGATTCACATCCTCTTAAAGTGACCGATTTAATGATCTTATGTCAAAGTGACCCTTAATCGGAAGTGTGTTTTGTCATCAAGTTGTCTCACCAGGGCTGTATCTGTTCCTGTGAAAAGCTCATGGAGGCTTTTTTGAAGATAAATATGATCACATCTGGGTGATTATTAACAGAGAGAGGTTTCAGAGCTTGGAGGGCTCACTGTTCAACTTTGCTTTCAAATTAAACCAGCTTTGTGGTTCTGGTTTCAAGGCTGTGTTTCATAAGAAGGGAGAAACAATTTAACCAAAGCGTGTCATACGTGCAACTTGTACAAGACTGATCTGTAAGCGTGTATGTGTGTGTAGGTGACTGGGTTGCTTTTGTGTTCCAGGCTAAAGCTGGCAGGCTGACACGAACAGACAGCTTTACAGGACGGATTATCTGGCAACTGACCATTTAGCTGGTAAGATCGCAACCCTCTTGTAGCCATCAGCATTTTAATTTGATGTGTAATCTGCTCCTGATACCCTCTCTATTACCGCATGGTGAACTATGGGCCATTTGTGATGCTTCAGTAGAAAAAAAAACAATCAGACACGGGAACGTAGACTTTCTTGTCAAATTAAAACTGTAGTGTGCTGTATGGTGATTGAAGCAACTTCAGTTGGATGGTATTTTAATAGCCACACAAGTGTCTTTCAAGAAAGAAACCAAACACAATAAACAATGTAATTAAGATCATCATGGAATAAAGTGCCACTGTGGTAAGGAATGCTGCCTAGGCGGTAATTTAGGAACAGGCCGTCTGAATATCGGTTAACATGTGGAATCGCAGTTGATTTGAAGTTGCTGTTGTAATGATTTGAATCTGGTAGGTTAAAAAATCTTGGAAAAACCGTACAAGTGTGTTATAGGTGATGGGTGGCTTTTTTTTTTTATTATGAGCAGGCTTAGAAGTATAGGAATATCTGTAATGAAGGCATTAATGCAAAAGACAATCTGAAGAAGACTAATGTGCCTCTCTGTGTTGAGCAACTAGTGGGACAACCTTGTTTCAAGCTTGATCTCATTTACAGGGTTAAATAAGTGTTCACAGTGGTCCTCTTGTGGGCTTGATATTTCACGGGGTCTGCAACGGAAGAGGCCCCTTTAAGGAGTATGTGAAAACAGTCCTGATTCTTTGTGAAGAATATAAACTTGAGCTGAAGAGTATGCACTGTGCGTCAAAGCAAACTTTCCAAAATGTTTGCATGGCAAACACAGTACGTCATAAGTGTGCTTCGTGTGACGAGCTTTAGGGCATGGCATGTGACGTCAGACATGTCGTATAATGGCTTGGGGTTTTTTTTTTCCCCCCTCCTAAATTAACATTCTTTAACTCCCATGTAGGTGTACACACTTGATTAAAGGTGATTTACAAGCCAGGATTGTGTTTTTACGCACTTATTAGAGATTCTTGTTGAATATGCCGTGTGATACTTTTAAGAAGTTGATGTGCCAACAAGTTGTTTTTACAGAAGGGTGTGTCTGTTTTCTATTATGCACACATGTTTTATATAACCGTCCTGATTGCTGACATATGGGATTCTAATATGTGCGTGCAGCAGTACTGGTTATGATGGCAATCCTCTTAGCTCCAGAGCTCATTCAGCTAGCTCCTAGGCTTAGAATTAGCCCTTCAGTTGGCTAACAGAAGGCCAGCCTTGTCCTTTTGTGTCAGGAGGCATTTGTCTTCATCCTTTATGGGGTGCTTTAGTTGTTGGGCTTGGAAGTACAAATATCTTACTCTGCACATATTTATTGCTATTAATTCATGTTTACTAGAGGTATATTGCATATCTTAAACTGAGATCAAATCAACCGAGGAACTGAGAAAGTCTTTGTTGACCGATAAGGACACATGACTTTGGCATTTGTGTAAACTTTATTTGGTCACCCTTTCTACTCTGCTTTCTCCCTGAGCTCTGTTAATCAGCTGATCTCTCCTCTTGTAGTGGCACACTCGGACTCCGTGTAAACGTGGGATTTCGACCATGAGCTCAGTCGCCGTACTTACGCAGGAACGCTTTAATGAGCACCGCAGCGGCCTCCTGCCAGAGCAGGGTGGAGGTAAGAACCGGAAACAGTCTGCCCGGACCAGTTGGATCATGGAGCTAAAAATAAATAAATAACCTGTTTTATATCTGACATGAATGTGACTTGGTCCCTTCATATGTCAATCTAAAGCTGCTGTGGCAGGATCCAGTGAGGCAGTTGATGAGGACAATCTCCCCACCTACAAGGATGCCTTCCCCCCTCTGCCTGAAAAGGCTGCTTCACCCGAGGGAGTAATGGAGGCTGGAAACGCCTGGACATCGAAAATCAGGCCACTCAAGTCCTCCATCATCACCCAGGTATAAAAGTTCATACAGTTATTACTAGGGCACTGCTTTGTAGCGACAGTGCTGTCCCCCACCTAGTTGTTTTTGTCTTTTAACAAGCAGAGAGCATAGGGGAGAGTGGAGAGTAGTGGTAATAATAATAATAATAATAATAATAATAATAGTTATAATAGTTATAATAATAGTTATAATGATGATAAAAGGCAGATAAATAAGTACCGGTAATTGGGAAGTCAATAAGTTATGGAAGGAAATGAGAGAAAATGAAATATCGCATACATATTTGCCTCTAGTCTACATGGTCAAGGCACTTGGTCCTGGTCACAGGTCCCGAAGGTCTTCTCATCTTCTGAAGATGTCCCCCCCTTATCTTTTTTTTAGAATAAATGTGCTGTTTCAGTTGCAGTGTTTTCGTTCAGAATTCAGAGGTCTTTGTTGGTTCCAGTTAAGTAAGATGCACTTGTAAGAGATAAGAGAATGCTTTATTAATCCCCAGGTTCTGGAAATTCTTGAACTTATATGCCTTGTTGTGATATACCAATCCTCTTGGCCGATATAGGGTCTAGTGTCCTGACCAAGTGTGTACACAAAAAAATTGACCTTTAGAAGATGCATTAGGATGCATCTTACCCAAGTGGACCAGCATGAGGTACATCCTGTGTATAAATGTGTAGTTATATATTAATTTTCTTTATTTATTTAACAAGTCAATGAAGTAAAGGCAGTCTGACAGTGTCCCACTGGTCATCACGGAGATCACGTCCCAGATCTTTTTGCCACACATTCTTAAGTGAGCTTCTTAAGAACAACTATGGTGCTCTAACAGAGCACTATAAAATGGAGATTTTCCTTTCCAGTGACCTGGAGCTTGCCACAGTCTTCTTTATATGCAACAACCCCAGAGATGGTCATCCTGTTCTTTTCAGAGTGGGAATTGGGTGACAAATGTTTTAGGTATTTATTTAAAAAAAAAATGTTGATCTGGAACTTCAAACTCTGCTTATGTAATAATTTTTTTTCCAGAGAACCTTTAAACAGGTTTTGAAACTTGTGTACATGTTTCCATTTTGTAAACAAGGACTTTCCAGTTGAGGGTTACAAGTCTGGGTTGGTGGATGGAGGGTTTAGCATTGAAATTTTAACCAACGACCCAGATATTTTTACATCTTGCCAATCCTTAAGAATATCATGCATTACATACATTTGTGATGTACTGAATAATGTATAGTGAATTTATATTGTTGATTAATGGTAGAGAGGTCAGAAGGGTAGGAAAGCAAAGTTCTTCAATATCTGTCCAGTGAGCAGTTCTGCAAGTTTATGAGGCAAACCTTTAACTTCAGGAGACCCCTAGATGCTTAAATCCATTCTCTTCCCAGGAAGATTTTAAGAAGAAATGATCTCGACCTTGCTAAAAACGGATGAGCTAATTTTGTGATTTGTGGTACTTGGTCTAAATGCTCATATGGGATAATTATAATAAAGGGCTTTTAAAATAAATTTTAAAAGGCTTCAAGTTAACTTTGTTTACAACCCTTTCTCTCAGGTCTTCCATGTGCCTCTGGAGGAGCGCAAGTACAAGGACATGAACCAGTTTGGAGAGGGAGACCAGGCTAAAGTGTGTGTTGACATCATGCACAAGACTGGTGCACACCTGGAACTCTCCATGGCTAAAGACCAGGGCCTTTCCATCATGGTGTCTGGGAAACTGGATGCTGTTATGAAGGCCCGTAAGGAAATTGTGTCCCGACTGCAGACTCAGGTGTGTATGATGGTTAAAAAATGGCTTTGTCAGCACCTTTTGTGCATTTATTTTTATTAAGCTAGAAATTGTTTTAAAGCAAGTTCAGAGTACGTATAGGAGGACCCTAAACAGCTGTCCTCTAAGCGCCGAAGTAGTTTTATTTATAAGACATCTGCAAGTCTTAACCTGCTGTTATCCTACAGGCTTCAGCTAATGTGGCCATCCCCAAGGAACATCATCGTTTTGTCATTGGCAAAAATGGGGAGAAGCTGCAGGAGCTTGAGCTCAAGACTGCCACCAAGATCCAGATCCCTAGACCAGACGACCCCAGCAATCTCATCAAGATCTCTGGCACCAAGGAGGGCTTGGAGAAGGCCAAGCATGAGATCCTTCTCATTTCTGCTGAGCAGGTAGAGAACCACACATGGACCTTGTTGCTTAGGAAATGGTAATCTACTTCGTCTATTTGTGTAGGTAAAAAAGTTCCTTGTTTTTCTTGGCAGTTCCTGGTAACATATAAAAATTGCTTCCTTGCCTGATTTTGGTACAAAAAATGTATAAATTTTTTTCCTGCAGATGGTTAGCATTTTTTTGACTGACATTTGATTTGTGCACTAATCAGTCACTCTTTACAGGACAAACGTGCAGTCGAGAGACTGAACATCGATAAAGTGTACCATCCCTTTATTACTGGTGCCTACAATAAGCTGGTGGGAGAGATGATGCAGGAAACTGGAGCCCGCATCAACATCCCACCACCCAGCATTAACAAAACTGAGATCGTCATCACTGGGGAGAAAGAGCAGGTTGCTGTTGCAATGGCCATGATCAAAAAGATCTATGAAGAGAAGGTAAATGTTGCTCAAAGAGCAGGGTTTGTATCCAGTATTTAAGAAATGCAAAGTGTGATGCAAAATTATCTGATTGAAGATCTTTGTCATAACTATATATAGTTACATATTCTATATACAGTATCTCACAAAAGTGAGTACACCCCGCACATTTTTGTAGATATTTTATTATATCTTTCATGGGACCATACTGAAGATATGACACTTTGATAGAATGTAAAGTTGTCAGTGTACAACTTGTATAACAGTGTAAATTTGCTGTCCCCTCAAAATAACTAAACACACAGCCATTAATGTCTAAACTGCTGGCAACAAACGTGAGTACACCCCAAAGTGAAAATGTCCCAATTGTACCCAATTAGCCATTTTCCCTCCCTGGTGTCATGTCTCATTATTGTTACAAGGTCTCAGGTGTGAATGGGGAGCAGGTGTGTTAAACTTGGTGTTATCGCTCTCACACTCATATACTGGTCACTGGAAGTTCAACATGGCACCTCATGGCAAAGAACTCTCTGAGGATCTGGAAAAAGCAAATTGTTGCTCTACATAAAGATGGCCGAGGCTATAAGAAGATTGCCGACACCCGGAAACTGAGCTGCAGCATGGTGGCCAAGACCATACAGCCGTTTAACATGACAGGTTCCACTCAGAACAGGCCTCGTCATGGTCCACCAAAAAAGTCGAGTGCACGTGCACAGCGTCATATCCAGAGGTTGTCTTTTGAAAATAGATGTATGAGTGCTGCCAGCATTGCTGCAGAGGTTGAAGGGGGGGTCAGCCTGTCAGTACTCAGACAATACTCTGCACACTGCATCAAACTGGTCTGCATGGCTGTCGTCCCAGAAGGAAGCCTCTTCTAAAGATGATGCACAAGAAAGCTGGCAAATAGTTTTCTGAGGATGAGCAGACGAAGGACATGGATTACTGGAACCATGTCCTGTGGTCTGATGAGACCAAGATTAAATGTATTTGGTTCAAATGGTGTCAAGCATGTGTGGTGGCAGCTATGTGAGGAGTACAAAGACAAGTGCGTCTTGCCTACAGTCAAGCATGGTGGTGGGAGTGTCAAGGTTTGGAGATGCATGAGTGCTGCCGGCACTGGGGAGCTACAGTTCATTGAGGGAACCATGAATGCCAACGTGTACTGAAACAGAGCATGATCACCTTCCTTTGGAAACTGGGCCGCAGGGCAGTATTCCAACATAACGACCCCAAACGCCTCAAAAACGACCGCTGCCTTGCTAAAGAAACCGAGGGTAAAGGTGCTGGACTGGCCAAGCATGTCTCCAGACCTAAACCGTGTTGAGTGGCAACCTGTGAAGCTCTAATGAACTCCATGCCCAAGAGAGTTAAGGCAGTGCTTGAAAATAATGGTGTCCACACAAAATATCAACATTTTGGGAACAATTGACATTTTCCCTTAGGGGTGTACTCACTTTTGTTGCCCGCGGTTTAGACATTAATGGCTGTTTATTTCTTTTGAGGGGACAGCAAATTTATACTGTTATACAAGCTGTACACTGGCTAATTTGCATTGTTTCAAAGTGTCGTATCCTCAGTGTGGTCCCCTGAAAATGTATAATAAAATATGTACAAAAATGTGAGGAGTGTACTCACTCACTTTTGTGAGATACTGTATATAAGGTATTTGCTGTTTTTAGCATTCTCAACTGGGCAGCATGACAGATTGGCACAGCGTATTACACAGGTTATCATGTGAGCTGAACCGAAACAAACAAGTGGAGTTAAAAATCAGAATGCAGAATGTTGATTGAAGCCCACTCTCCTGGTTAGTCTCTGCCTATAGTTTTTGCTTTACTAGCATAAAAATATTTTATAGCAGCAGGCTAGTGTAGTGTCTGCCAATGTTTCTTGCCCTTTTCCAATGCTTTTTTTCCCCCCTGGTGGATTTAAAAAATGTAGTCATTTAATGCTGTGGATTGTTTATCCACAGCATTAGCAATATGGATCTTGATCTTTCCAATATTCTGGTTGGAACATGGGCTGTATGAGCCTTGAGCTGTATTGTTCAGTGGAGAAGGGCTGTTTGTTTTATTTACCATATCCTTTTGTTTTCTTTTCAGAAAAGGAATGTCACCACGATTGCAGTGGAGGTAAAGAAATCTCAGCACAAGTATGTAATTGGGCCCAAGGGCAACACCCTGCAGGAGATTCTGGACAAGACTGGCGTCTCGGTCGAGATCCCACCCCCTGACAGCAGCTCAGAGACTGTCATCTTGCGTGGGGAGCCAGACCGGCTGGGCCAGGCGCTCACTGAAGTGTACGCCAAGGTAAACTGGGCTTTGAGCAACTTTTCTACCTAACGAATTCTTTTTGAATCTGCGTTGCTTCAGTTAGTCAGCTGTGTACACTTTACAAACATGTACATTTTTATTTATTTATTTATTTATTTTTGTACCCTTGCTATACAGGCCAACAGCTATACGGTGTCCCATGTATCAGCTCCTTCTTGGCTTCATCGCTTCATTATTGGGAAGAAGGGACAAAATCTGGCAAAGATCACTCAGCAGATGCCCAAGGTGGGATTTTGTTTGACAATGATTATAATAATAATAATTAATTGCTCTTGGTTTTTTTTGTGTACACCTTTGAATAGAGGAAGCATTCAATATGTTTAAGGTACTTTTATGGAATGTGTGTTCCTTACAGGTGCACATCGAGTTCACTGAGGGTGAGGATAAGATCACGCTTGAAGGACCTACCAAAGACATCCAGATAGTGCAGAGTCAGATTGAAGCCATTGTGACGGACCTGGTAGGAGCAGACATTTACTTTTTTCAAGATGGCAGTTGACCAAAGGTCAGGTAAAAATGCAGTGATGCTTTCTCGTTCTTTGTGTTTGTAGGTTAGTCGTATGGATTATGCAGAGATCAGCGTGGACACGAAGTTCCACAGGCATTTGATAGGGAAAGGTGGTGCTAACAGTGAGTGTCACACATTGAACCATTTATGAAACAAATGTTTTTATTGGGAATTAAGTCAGCAGGTATTGGAATCCTGTGGGACCCAACAATACAGTTAAAGAAGAGTCTAGTTTTTACTCTTGTGTTGGCACGAGTGGGAAGTTGGCTATGAGACTGTGGGATAAAGGCCATGTTAATTAACATCTAAGTATTGCAAGCTTTGGTGTAAACAGGTTTTTACTCTTTCATGCTTCTTCATTAACTGTTTTATCCTGGTCAGTTTCAGTCTGGGTTAAATTACTTGCTCCGTTTTGCAAAATGGAGCCATCTATGTTAAGAGAATGGGTGTGTATAAAGGAAAGTATTTAAAGTATACAGAAGTAGTTGAGATTGTTCAGAATTCTATCAGAAGTGGGTAGGATTGGGATTAAAGAGGAAAAATGGTCCCATGTGCATCTCTAGTAGTAACTTTTGATTTGCTATTTGTTAGTGTTTCACACATTATGATTACCGTCTAGTCAACCGCATTAAGGACCAGTATAAAGTCTCAGTGCGTATTCCACCGGACAATGAGAAGAGCAACCTGATCCGTATTGAGGGTGACCCCCAGGGCGTAAAAGAGGCCAAGAAGGAGCTGCTGGAGCTGGCGTCACGCATGGTGAGGCAAAATATTCCCTTACCTTGTCGTGCTTCAGGTTTCTTATCAGTTATTCTAATGAGTCAGCTTGTTCATTTTTCAAAACTCTTTACTTTTGGGTCAGGATTGAGGCATTCTATGAAATTCTTTTGGGCTCTGAGAAGAGGTTGCCTAGCAACAGGTAACTCGGTACCTTAAAGCTTCTTGTGTTCTGCAGGAGAACGAGCGTACAAAGGATATGATCATCGAACAGCGTTTTCACCGAGCCATCATAGGGCAGAAAGGGGAGAAAATCAAGGAGATTCGGGACAAGTTCCCTGAAGCAAGTTCTTCTTTTTTTTTTTTTTTTTTTTTTTTTTTTTTTTTTTTTGTGGTGATTTTTAAAGGCATTGTGCTTGGGTGTGAAGCTGGTCTAAAATCTCTGAACATTCTCTGCAGGTTATCATTAATTTTCCTGACCCTTCACATAAGAGTGACATCGTGCAGCTGCGAGGGCCTCGGAATGAAGTGGAGAAATGCACAAAATTTATGCAGAAGATGGTGGCTGAAATGGTAATGCCGGGTTTCAAGTGGTCTAAGTGAAAGAATTGAATTAGGGGTGAATCGGAGGATGGCAGAAACGTAAGGGTTTGAATGGGCTAAATTCAGATACACTTTTTTTTTTTTTTTTTTCTCCCCCCCCACTCCCTCAGGTGGAGAACAGCTATTCAGTCTCGGTCCCCATCTTCAAGCAGTTTCACAAAAACATTATCGGAAAAGGAGGTGCAAATATTAAGAAGGCAAGTATCCATCTTTGAGTGTGTGGACCCAGAATTGAATATTAACCCTGTAACTATCTGCACGCTTTATTTTATCAACTTGTTCTTTTCTTACATTTGTGCAGTGGAGTGTGTAATAAGGTAGTCTTCCCTTTCCTCTCAGATTCGTGAAGAGACAAACACTAAAATCGACCTGCCTGCAGAGAACAGCAACTCTGAGATGATTGTCATCACTGGGAAGAAGGCAAACTGTGAGGCAGCAAGAAATAGGATTCTGGCTATTCAGAAGGAACTGGTAAAGCTTTCACTGGAATCTGAATTATAATATAATCATAGAAATTGTTCAAAAATAGTCTTAAAAAGGTCTGCTGTATCTCATTAGCCTGTTTTAATTTTTTTTTAATTAATTTGATATTAGGCGAACATTACAGAAGTGGAAGTGTCCATCCCATCAAAGTTGCACAATTCCCTGATTGGCTCCAAGGGACGGTTTGTGCGTTCCATCATGGAGGAGTGTGGTGGGGTGCACATCCATTTCCCCACTGAGGGCTCTGGCATTGATGCTGTGACAATCAGAGGCCCAGCTGAGGAGGTGGAGAAGGCTAAAAAACAGCTGCTGTCCCTGGCTGAGGAGAAGGTAGAGGTCCATTGCAGGGGTTTTTTTTTTTTCTTTTCTTTTCTTTTTTTTTTTTTTTTAAATTTAAAAACCTTTTTATAATTAATGTTTCTAGCACCGCTGACTTCTAATTCAATTTGTAGCAAACTAAAAGCCACACCGCTGAGCTCCGTGCCAAGCCTGAGTACCACAAGTTCCTTATTGGAAAAGGTGGTGGAAACATCAGAAAGGTGCGTGACAGCACTGGTGCAAGGATCATTTTCCCCACACCCGATGACAAAGACCAGGAGCTGATCACAGTAATCGGCACTGAGGAGGCTGTAGCAGAAGCGCAGAAAGAACTCGAAGCCCTCATCAAGAGCTTGGTAAGCTTCTGCATTCATTTAATTTCTACTGACTATCAAATAAGCCAATAAAGATTCCAGGAATTGTTTGGGATTGCTCTACATCAATGTTCTTAATCTCTCAAGTTTGAGGAATGACTGCAAGACCTCTCTGAATAGCTAGCCTCCTTATGTTTGTGCTTTAGCTTTCAACTCCTCTGTAGGATGGAAAAGGGAACCTTGAACTCATTGAACTAGATTGTGAGGCAACAGTTTCTTATTGTTAGTCTCTGTTGCTGGCCTAGATGAAATCATGTCGCTAGATGACCTGCTTGCTGCAGTTATGACAAATGTGGGGTTGCCATAGTTGGAGCATGTTTGTTATTCATAATAGTGGACTAATAAGCTGATTGAACACACAGCTGTTTCTTTTCCATTTCAGGATAATGTGGTGGAGGATTCCATGAATGTTGATCCCAAACACCACCGCTACTTTGTGGCACGTCGTGGCCAGGTTCTGAGAGAGATCGCAGAGGAGTATGGGGGTGTGATGGTCAGCTTTCCCCGCACTGGCTCTCAGAGTGACAAGGTCACACTCAAAGGAGCCAAAGATTGTGTGGAAGCTGCCAAAAAGCGCATGCAGGAGATCATCGAGGATTTGGTAATTCTAAACAGTGTTCTCATTTCACATGTGCTTGAACAGGCTTGCAGTTTTCATTTTGCTGTGTTTCAGAGGGCTTATTGTATAGCATGCTCCCTAGGGACCACCCTACAGTACATCTACATGGAGTAAACAGTGGGTACATACAATAACCCTAACTGCTGGGTTAAACAGTTCTAAAGACTATGGACCTGGCCAAGATAAAGGATAAATAACATGGAGCCCAAAAGAAAATTGAGCTTAAATTTTTATTTATTTTTTAACCAAGGAAGCTGGAAATGGATTCACTTATGGTCCTTTTTTATGTGAAGAGCATTTTTCACGATGCCCTGTATTTGAAACCATTAACATGTCGTTAACAACAATGTGGGTCACCATTGTCTCGTCTTTCTGTAAAAAGCTTTCTGCAGGTTTACTCATAATGCTTGAACATTTTAGCACATCAAAGGGATAAGCTATGCCATACCAAGTTACTTTATCTGTTTGTTTAATTCTTGCTCGAGCTTGAACCAAAGCCGAGCATGTGAATAGGAAGATCCTGGAGTACAGGAGAGCATTAGTGATTCCCCAAAAACCACTCTTGCTTTCAGTCAATTACCCTCTAGAAGCTCTATACAGATTATACAGTAAACCTAATCATTTATAATTATATTGTTTATATTGTATACCTAATAAGTGGGGAAACTCCTTTTCACCCTCCAGTGAAGGGATTGAGAAACACACAGACAGCAATGCAGGGACACTAACTTGAGCTGTACGTTTCAGCATTTAATTAACCGACACTTTCCCCACAGGATGCACAGGTTACCATGGAGTGCGTGATTCCCCAGAAGTACCATCGTTCCATTATGGGACCCAAGGGTGCTCATGTTCAACAGATCACCAGAGATCACAATGTTCAGATCAAGTTCCCAGAGCGGGAGGATGTACAAGGTGAACCACTAAGTGCTGAGCAGATGTATTCTGTAAATTGTTACTTCATTGAGTCAGTGTTGAGCAATGACTTGGGCGTGCACTTGACCATTTATCTTGCTTTATGTGGCCCTTGTTCTATTACAAACCAGGCACTATGATCCACATAAAGTGTTTTGTATCTGCTAACCAATGTTTTGCATCATAAAAGAGGATCATCCATTAGAGAAATTACTATGGGATGCCTTGATATTGAGCTGATCAACATATCTTATCTAATTGAGAAGATGAAGTGAAGGTTTCTGAATAGAACAACTTTTTTAGAGAGAGAGAATGATGTATATAATTTAGTTATTTATTACACCTTTTTTATTCAGTATTTTTATGATATTTGAATATTGTACATTTGCCTGGTTTTGGACAGCTTCTCAGACTGAGGCCCAAGTGCAGGAGAATGGAGAAGCAAATGGTGAGGTGAAGGAGATTGCTGACCCTACCGTACCGAAGAAATGTGATGTGATCGTGCTTTCTGGTCGCAAAGAGAGATGTGAGGCTGCTGTGGAAGCACTGAAGGTGTGTCTGGATTTTTGCCCTCTTCAATCATGATACAAATATGCTTTATGGCAGTAGATAATAGATTTGCTTTCTTTAGGCTCTGGTTCCTGTGACCATTGAAGTGGAAGTGCCTTTTGAGCTTCATCGCTACATTATTGGGCAGAAAGGAAGCGGCATTCGCAAAATGATGGATGAATTTGAGGTCAGTCCTGTAAATCTTTTAGGCTTTGCAGTGTCCGTTGCACGCATTCAATAAAACATTTAAAATTTTGCAGATCAGGAAAGGTTTCGGTAAAAAGTTGTGTATTCCAGGAACAGTTATTCTTTTTGAATGGAAAGAATGACTTATTGTAGATTTATTATCTAAGGTTTGTAGGTGGCTTTTAAAGGGGTTTTTTATCCACTTCCAGGTCAATATTCAAGTGCCTGCTCCTGAGCTCCAGTCCGACATAATCTCCATTACAGGCCTCGCCACTCACCTGGACCGTGCTAAAGAAGGGCTTCTTGAGCGCGTCAAAGAGCTGCAGGCTGAACAGGAGGATCGGGTTTGTAGTCTGTGACCCTATCTCTTGAACCGGCATTGTTGCCTCATGCCAAAGGGAGAAAAAAAAAAGTATTCTTGGTCAATGTCCTTAAGGAGCCTGCCCATGAGTTGATTGGCAAAGACTGCAAAATTCACTTTTGTAAAACATTGCTAGATATTTTGCAAGAGACTTAAGTCTCAGCTATTTAAAAAAAAAAATTTATTTGGTCCCTCATACCTTGAACATGATCTAGTGCAGACTAGTTTGAGGACACATAGATTGCTGTGAGTGTTTCAAAGGACTTTTTATACTGTGGAGTTTCATCCAACTGTTAACTTGGAGAGTGCAGTGTGGTGTTTTGCTTGGTTGTACTTGCATCTGGCTGTCTCTAACAGAGTGCATTTTCTTCAACAGGCTCTCAGGAGTTTCAAGTTGACCATCACTGTGGATCCCAAATACCACCCCAAAATCATTGGTCGCAAGGGTGCCATAATCACGCAGATCCGTACGGACCATGATGTTAACATCCAGTTCCCAGAGAAAAATGATGAAAACCAGGTAATGTTTGTTCGCCAGTGTATGTGCACAGTAGAGTTGTTGGCTTGTAAGAATACTACTTGAATTTTTATATTGTGCTTGATTTGCATCATTTTTCACTGTGCTTAGGACCAGATCAGCATCATGGGCTATGAGCAGAATGCTATAGCGGCACGCAGTGCTATCCAAGCCATTGTTGACGAACTGGAAGAGATGATATCTGAGGACATTACCTTGGACAGCAGAGTTCATGCTCGCGTTATTGGTGCTCGGGGCAAGGGCATCCGCAAAATCATGGATGAGTTTAAAGTGAGAGCAGGTTTTGCAAAAGCTAAACTTTACAATATAATGTATAAGCAAAAGCAAGCGATCCATTTATAACTAGTGACCATGCAGGGTAATTGAGTATGGAGCAAGTCCATTACTGTTTAATAAAGCAGGATAGGGCTCACTTTCTCACGGTCTTAAAAATGGCTTGGCTATATGGAGGATCTTTCATTTATCTCACTGTGCAGGTTAACCAGTATAACTGGGACACTTAACATGAAATTTTTCTGCCCAGGTTGATATTCGGTTTCCTCAGAGTGGAGCTGCAGATCCCAATTTGGTTACTGTAACTGGCCGTCCGGAGATGGTTGATGAAGCCATCGATCACCTTCTGAACTTGGAAGAGGAATATGTAAGTAAACTTTGAGCCATTTTAGATCAGGTAAACCTCTACATGTTGCAGCTGTACTTCTGCAATTTAACTCAGGAACCCCATTTTTCAAAGCCAATGCTAAGCGGAATGCATTTGTGAAGCATCTCTTGGAATGATTGGTTTGAGTGTACATCAGCCCTCAGATGTTTAACTTTTTGTCCAAGAAAAAAATGGACATGGTGGTTGGGAGGTTTTAAGATGTGTTCAGATCCATTTACTGGTGTTGTAGGTAGAACCTAATGGTCATAGCAGTCCGTTCACTCCAGCTGTTCTGAACTGCAGTGTACGATTGGTAAAAATGCTCATTATGCCAATGTGGAAAACCTGAATAAACTTAGAAGTGCTGTTCTTTCTTGCTCTTACTTGTCTCTTGGCACATTAAGTATACTCTGGGCTAATTGGTTTTCATGATTTAGAATGAAGCACACAGTTGTGGCAGTCGTGTGTATGGAGCACAAGTGGCACAGATTACTAGTCACTATGTAGTTCAGTATAAGCTGATAAATTTATAGATGTGCATCTTATTTGGATGTATAGTAACAACCTTTTCAAATCCACACTATCCCTTTTTCAGATGGCTGATGTGGTGGAAAATGAGGCCAAGATGGCCTACATGAGGCCATCTGGAACTGCGGCCGCCAACACTGAGGAACCTCGTGGGCCCTCCAAGGGTTTTGTGGTGAGGGAGGCACCCTGGGCTACCAACAGTGAGAAGGTGAACCTAAAAGCATTTTGTGCACCTCCGAGTGCCTGTTTCTGAAATACTGTTTGTGTTGAGCCCATCTGAACACCTGACACCTGCTACACTTGAACGACCTTCACTCTACAAATAAATCTATAAATTCTGATGCAGTGTACAACAAATGGGCAAAAAATGTGTAGATGTTTTGCTGTCCTCAACTCTGCATCAAATCCATGGCCATGCTAATTCAGTAAACTCAAATCCAACTAGACTAAAGGTTTATAAAATGTGATTTTGGAGCTATTGCAAACATTTTAAGATTCTGCCTAGAACATACAAGATCCACTTTATGTAAATATTTTTCATGCTTTAATTTGGTTCTTTTCTTTACTTTGCTTCTTCAGGCCCCTGATATGAGTAGCTCTGAGGACTTCCCCAGCTTCGGCGCTCCTGTGGCTGCTGCCAAAGCCTCTCCGTGGGGACCAAAGCGTTTTTGAAGCGTCATGGTCGGCAGTTGTCTCCCCTTGACCCTTCCTGCCCTTCAGTTTCTACCCTTTGGATGTTGATCTACTATTGACACGACCCATATCCCTTCCTCTCTGGTCCCTAACCAAAAATAAATTGTGCTGCACATGGGCGTGCATTATTTTCTTAAGATGACCTCTAATTTTCACCCAGGTTCACAAAACTATCTAAGGTTTTATGAGGATAAAAGCAGGAGTTTTGCTGTTCTCTACTTGGTTTAGTGTATTTTAATCCTAGTCTGCCTCTGTAGCTTTACCCAGTGGTTTGAAATTTATTTGTCTGATTTAACTGGTTTTGTTTCAGACCATTGTGTGATGGTTGATGCACTCTTGACAGTGCTTCAGGTCTAAACAGTGATTCAGTGATTCAAACCCATTAATTGTACACTTGAGTGTTCAGGGTTGATTTAAGCTGCTCTGTTTTAGTTGCCTTTGCAGTGGGGTGGGGTAAAACATACTGTATACCTCTAAAGATGCTTCTGACTGAAGTCATGCACCCAAAGGAAATGGGTAACTTTTTTCTTTTTTTTTTTTTTTTTTTTTTTTTTTTTTTTTTTTTAAATGAACATGTCTCTCCCCAAGGTAACTGTGTATGTAATCTTGTTGCAAACAAATTGCAGTGGTCTTCCCCTTGTCATGTCTCTTCCCTTTGTAACGTTCATGGAACTGGGCAGGAAATCAGTGTTCAGCACAGCCTTAGAAACTCCAACAATAGAAAAACCATGTTCACTACAGAATTCTCAATCAAACTGCCAGCTTCTTTTGAAGTGCTGAGGATGTGTAGTCTCCTGTGAAATAGTAGTTCTCTGATTGCAAGGTCCACACTAAAGAAGTTAAATGTCTATGCTCTCCCTTTTGATATTCATAAAAATCATGGTTCTGGAATAAAATGAATCCAGTCATGGTTGGAAGGGGAAGAAGCGTACCATTTTGTGCCAATAAATTGTCAAGTACTGTCATGTGTTGCTCATCTTTGCTCCTGGGTCAGTGTTTTTAAGCCCTCTTTATTTTGTCTTCCAGTTGCTATGCAGGTTTGGTCTGAATCCATAGCAATGGCCCTCTTGATGGCCTTATATGAATTATGCAAACGTGTTTAAAAAAAAAAAAAAAAAAGGGGAAAAAAAAAAGAAGAAAAAATAACCATGGATCACACTGGAAATGATATATCCAAAAAAGCAAATAAAAATGGAACATCTGAAGCTTGCCTTTTCATTTCTTTTAAAAACTAACCAGCTCTTATTACATTTTTAAAATTAGTCTGGTGCAGAGTTTTTTCTCCTGTCCCCCAACTCTCAACTGTTAAATGTGGCATGTATTCGGCCTCAAGGAAAATAAGGATGTGTCTATTCAATCAAACTGTGATTTCCATAGGGATGGTTTTTTTTTTTTGTTTTTGTTTTTTTTTAAGGCTGAGCCAGAATAGTAGCTCAACTATTAGTCTTTTATTTTATAAAACCCAATCAGTGTGTCTGCACTGAAAGCATGAAAGCCATGAGCTTTCTGAAGTCGGGGTGATGCTGGAATGCTTGAACATTTTGTACCATACACACTGCAGACAGTTTTTACTACAATTTTCTTCCTTTTAGCTTATTTTGGCTTTTAATGGAAAGCTCAGTGATGGCATGATTGCAGCCTAACTGTCAGGAGAAAGCATGAGTCAGGCATCTTTCAAACGAGGGGCACATAATTGAGAATGTTGAATAAAAAACAAACATTAGATAATATGGTGGGTGTAAACAGCAATACAAAAATGACATTTTTTTAGAGAACCTTGGGTTTTGGGACCAGATGAGCAGAAACTCAAGGATGAACTGTACTGTAGGATGTGTTCCTTGGTGCTTACAATGAAAAAGGAAATATAAGAATATAAACAAGTTTCTAATGATAACAGATTTAAATACAGTATACTGTAATGTTAGAATAAAAGTTTCTGTAATGGTTTATTTCTGTACTCGAAAAACAGTGCTGACATTTTTACAGGAGCAATGCATAATGTTCATACTATAGCTACTATACTATATAGTTATTTTTTAAAGTGTGTTTAAATAAATTTAGTCCTGTGAATGATCTGGAAAACAGCCAATCTAAGACATTCTAAGAAATAACTTATTTCTACCAAAATATCAAAGAAAGGCAGCAAGATTGACTCTTGATGGGGTTGACAAGGAAGTGAAAGGTCTAAACCCTGTTATACCCTGTTATAAATAAATGTTTTCTCTATCATCTAGGGTCTGCCTTGTCCCGAGGACCAATGGGAAACTTAACTTGCCAGTTTCAGTGCCATAAATAAGGCCACCTCCTTTTTTCTCCTGTTTACTCAGGACCTTATTGTTTTTACTTTGCTCCCAATCATACTTACTCATTCACACGTTTGTGTATTGTTCTGGGTTAAGCCTAATAATATAATCAGATTATTTACTTTTGAAAGAAGCCATCTGACTTTTATGTCCTTAATTCGTGCAATGTTTGAATTTTGTATTCATATCTGGTGTACATGTGATAACTGGTTAGAATCAACAAACAAGGAGGAAGAAAGAAAAGCTAAAAGTAAGTTGGCCCGTACGGGGATCGAACCCGCGACCTTGGCGTTATTAGCACCACGCTCTAACCAACTGAGCTAACCGGCCT
>JAQLOM010000035.1:8826695-8840776 GCA_030068315.1 Chrysichthys thysi
TGTGTGTGTGTGTGTGTGTGTGTGTGTGTGTGTGTGTGTGTGTGTGTGTGTGTGTGTGTGTGTGTGTGTGTGAGGCTAAAACACTGCAGCCAGACTAAGTGACAAGGCTCATGATGAAGACAAGGGGTGGACAGGTCATATGGCCATGCTCAACCTAAATGGTGCTATTATTGATTTTTCAGCTTCCTCGAGGGGAATGAACAAATGGGGGCAGCTTGGCAAAAGTTGTTTCTGTCAGATGTCTCCGTATGGGACTAAGTGTATGTGTGGTTATATTCCCTTGAATGCTGTTAAAAAAACTGCCTGACAGAGTCGTTTGTGGCCTTAATTACGTCTGAGAGAAAATGGCCATCTTGTGAACGTGTTAATGAGCCCATGGGGAGCAAGCCCACATCCTCTGCTTTATTACTCAGCTCTACAAGTGCCTCTCATTTTGTGTTCTTTCTTCCCTTTTTTCCCCAAGAATATCTTACAGCAGCTAGTTTTTGTGCTTCGGTATATGTGTATAGATGTCAAGATAGATGGCCATGTTTTTTGCCCCTTTAAAAGCCATGATGAGAATAGTGCTGGGTTTAGACACTGTTGCTCAGTTAAGCCACTGTTGCTTGGCAATTTCACAATTCTAGTCAGTACTCATGCCATCTCTGCCTCTCTAATCATATTAATAATGATAATAATAATAATAACCTTTTTATACCCAGTTATTTGAGATTAGTCTTACAAAAAGAATGAAGAGAAGCTTAATCAATGTTGCAACACTGCACCATGTGTCACTCTTAAATCTGTCCATCCAACCTCACACACACTGACCATTTTACACTGACCCCAAAGGTTATCTTGGTGAAGCTCACAGCGCTGCTTTGACTGGTGCCTAGGTCCACCACCCTGAGCTGCGATCTGTTATATACCGATTTGATTTTATCAAGCCAATCTGAAAAGCTGAAAAGCACCCACAATAATCAGTTTTTTTTAAATCTTTGATTCTAATTATTTAATAGCTGTGATCGTGTTTTTGTGCCCCTACTCCCTTGGCCGTTCTTGGTTTAATCTGGGGTGGGGGATTCTCAAGCAAAATGATGCTTCTGCATGCGATATGTATGACATTATTTAACAAGATAATAGATGGAGCTTCTTCCCTGCTAATGGTGGTTGTTCTTGATCTTTTAAAGAAGTATTCTGTATCTCTTTTATAAACTGAAAACCAGGAACCTAGCCATTGTGGAAAAAGCTGTTATGCTCTTTGGCGTGTAGGAGGTTAATTTGGAATTTTTATATATATATATATATATATATATATATATATATTACTGTCCTTCCACTTAACTATTGTGTGATGAGATTTCCATTTAATACAAAAAAAATGCCCACATGCATGCTAGTGAAAATGGTCTTGGTGAACAAAAGATCCACTAAGAAAGCCCAATTGTGTGTGGAAGTATAGGACATTTCTATGAAACATTTAAAGGAAAAATATTACCATTTGAAATGGTCTCAGCTGTTGTCTGCTAATTAGACGTCCTTGGAAGAACGAGAGTATGTTTTTTTTTTTTTTTTTTTTTTTTTTTTTTTTTTATTGCCTACAATGGGCCCTTTCAATGGATTTCTGTGGCCTTGCTATTTAGGCCTTCTCTGTCAGACTATTACATGCGACCAATGGTGTCTTTTTAGACTATAGAATATTTGGCATTTTCTATTCAGCTGTTCTTTCTCACTATGATGCTAACCCTATGTTGTACTTAAGTTCAGTGGCGACTTTTTAGCCTCTGTAATTTGTGAATATTAGGCCAGTATTCAGCTAGTTTGTATGCACCTCCAAATGTCCATGTCTTTATTTTATAAATGTTTAGCCCAGGGCTCTTCAACTACTTTCTTATATGGGTGAACTTATTCAAATATAAGTAGTGAGAGTGAGATATTTATTCTTATCAATTTCAATTTAACAGAAATTGCCTCATGAATAAACAGTTCTAAGCAGTGCTGTGCATTTGTTGTCTATTGACTGAAATTACACTTTTTTTATTTGGCAAGAGTCAAGCTCATAGGAAGTGATTTGTGATCCTTGGCAAACAGCATCATTTCTGATGGTGCACAGAAGTTCTCAAACTTGGTAGCAAAGTTCCTGATCAGTTTGTGAATAAATGCTATCATTACTGGGTTCATCGGCACTGAAATTGAGTTGCTGGTTGTGTAGTCACTGCTGGGAAGTGCAGCATTTTTGTGGGAGTTCGCTTGAGAGCACATATAGGGGACACAAGAGCAGCTTTCCTATTGGAGGAAATTGAATGTGTCGCTTTTATCACTGGAAACATTTTTTTCTTTGGGGAAATGCTTTCTAATTTTTCATCATGTACATCATCACTTACATTAAGGCTCCCTTAACAGACATTACCATGAGCAAACCAGGAACTTCAGCATTCATAAATCATAGGTAGCATTAACAAATCAGGGATTATTAAAATTCTTATTATTTTGTAAAAATAAGAAACCAAATAATGACCAAAAACTTAAAACTGGCAAAAGTTGAGTGAGGCTGAGGAGAAAATTCCAGTATTTACAACTGGAGACCATAGTTCATGCCGCAATTTAATTATTGCTATTTATGTGGATTTATTCAAGCCATGAATTATCTTTCATCTTTCCAGGTGTGTTTAGGTAACATTTAAACAATTATTGGTTAATACAGATATAATCTTGCTTTGATAAAGTGACTTATGTTTTATTAATGCTGAAGTTCATGGTATTGCAGTGTTAAATAATATAGTAAATAATGTTTGCTGAAGGAGCCTAATACAAATTGTTACTAATGAATGCGTTATTCCAGTAAATACATGTCCAATACTGGTTTTATGAAAGAATATGTGTTCATCAACCCTTCATTAGGAACACAACACTAATACTGGGTAGGGCCTTCCCTTTCACTAGCATGTATTCAGTAAGGTGTTGGAAATTTTCCTTTGAGATTCTGGTCCATCATAGTTGACATGATTGCACCATGTTATTCCTGTAGATTTTTAAGGTGCACTGTAATGCTGTGAATCTTCCATTCCACCACATCCCAAAGATGTTCTCTTGGATTTAGTTCCTGGAAGGCCACTGAAGAACACTGAACTCATTGTCATGCTCATGAAACCAGTTTAAAATCACTTGCTTTGTGAGAAAACTCTAGAGACTGCTGTGCATGAAAATCTCAAGAACTCGCACCAGTCCGTATGGCACCAATCGTGCCATGGATAAAATCACTGAGATCACATATTTTTTCCATTCTGATGGTTGATGTGTACGTTACCTGAAGCTGCTGGCCCAAATCTGCCTGATTTATGTATTGTGCTGTTGGCTTGTTAAATAACTGCATGAATGAGTAGGTGTGCAGGTGTTCCTAACCCTGGAAGACCCAGATCACCTTATAATAGGAAAAATCTCTCCATTGGCTAAAATGATTATACAGACTCAGTGAAAACAAAAACAGGTGTGGTTTTTTTTGTTATTTTTATTTTTTTATTTATTATTTTTTAAATGAACCCTTTCCTACTACATGCTATGAAATGGTAATTATGAGACCTCTTGGGATGTCCATTAACCAATGAGTGAGTTGAATGTAAAAGTGAAATAAAATTTAGGGTCAAATATGACCCCAGGTGTACTACAGGCCTAATAAAGTGCTCAATGATAGCATGTATTTATGTGTCCAGTATTGTATTCAGAAGGCAGAATGAGAATACATACTTTTTTAATATTCCTTATTTTGGAAAAATTTGAAGACAGTATTACATGCATACTTGTCAAAGTAGGTAATCTTATAATTCTATTCACTAAATGAGAGATCCAAGAAAAGACCAAACTCTTGCTTTGATGCAATATAGTGAGATTATTGCATTTTATTGAAAAACAGGTATTAATTTATTGTGCTATATAAATGTAAAATCTGGACATACCTTGATATTACTAGAACTCATTTACGTTTTTTGCAGTCTCCTCTTTTATAGGACTCATCTGGAAATTAAATGGTTATGTGGACTTTTACCAAGACACAATTTCACTTCTTTATGAGCTCAGCCTGGCTTCATACTATGCTGAGCGTTCATTAAAAAGCTAGGTACAATTCATTTCACTGGATCCCGGAATAAAAAGGATGTTTTATTTGTGTGGGGTTAAAGAAGGTTAATGAAGCTCCTATTCTGGGTGGAGTTCAGTAATTTCAGCACTATTGATGTTTCGATTACTGGCAGCAGTGCTAGTGTACATGAAGTAATCAATAGAGGTGAATCATCCTGATACAGCAGAGACCTTAGGTGTTAATTAAGAAACGGGTTTGTGAAAGAAAACATCTCTTTACACTCAAGTGTTGTTAAGAGTGCGTCAGCTTTTCAAATGTTTATGACCATGAAAGCCTTTTGCGTTCATTGAAAAGGTCTTGCATAGGGAAGAGAAGCTTCATTATGCGCTTGCGAAAGTCCTAACTCTTTTGCAGTGGCGCAAACATCAGTTTAATAATAAAATATTAGTTCTGTCTGGAGCTTTACACGCTGGTGTTAATAATGTGCCAATGATCTGATCCTATCTTTTTAGTTCAGTCTCTGTGCTCGTTAGTTATACGGAGGTAGAAGGTCAAATTTAACCTTGACCTGTAGTCAAAAAGAGAGATATCTTGGATGCATGTTGGTTTAGCGCATCCCTCTTCCCTTGATCCTATTAAATGTTATTTTGTTGTTTTTGCATGCTGCTTTATTCAGATATGCATCAAAAAAGCAAACATATACCTTGTTAAAACATGTCAGGAAATTTGAATCTGCCTCATTCATGACTTATATATGCAGCTCCGATGCGGTGATACCTAGTGATAACTGTCAACATCATATTTAATGTATAAAGCTCATGTGCTCTATAAAAATGAGTGCAGGGTTATTATAGGTTTCATCCTTTCTATTTTTGTATTGCCCTCTAATTACTGTATCGTGCCCCTTTTCTTTTTTCTGTATTTGGTCTGCTGCTGTAAGCGAAAAGATGAAGCTGTGTAACCTTCACCTGCCGTAACCTGTTTAATTATCTCAGACTGTCTCAATAATCATGGGAGAAATTTTACTCAAACGTTTTATGACCTTGTGGTTAGATCAAACTGATCTTTATTAGTTCAGTCTCACATGTACACACACATCCGTTCATCAGTACATTTTACCTTTTGTCGGTGTAATGTCTTGTTTTAGCTGTAAAACAATTTTCTCATTGTTGCATCTTCATGAAAATGAACATGAGCCAGCTTGTATGAAATGTTAGGCGCTGTAAAGGTTAGCATGAGAGTGGGATTTGTAGGCGTAGCTTTTCTCATGTAGCTTTAATTCAACGTAATATGAAATAAAATAGCTTACTTGTTAAAAATCCTAAAAAAAATAAATAATTTTTGTGTGTGAGGGCAGGTTGGTTTTTAATGTAGCGCAGGATAAATAAGAGTGAACTGAAGTCTGTGATGATGTACTCAATGCAATTTCTTCATATCAGTCTTGACTAGTAAAATATATTTCAGCAGTTTTGCCTTGAAGATAAGACACATTTAGGCACCGTGCAAACTTTTCACATTTCTGTACATAGGTAAATGTGGTCTAAAAGATGCTGTGGGGCAGATAGATGAAGAAAGTGGTTGATCAGCAACTTCTATTTGATGGAGACGGTTCAAGGGGGGCAACTCTAACCTCTCCATTCTACCCTCGCACAACACCTATCTCCATACCTTCTATACACATATTTATACCAAGAAACAGCAATCTAAGCACAAATAGGAATTTAAAAAGGCTTTAAGGCCTCAGAATCTCTCGTTCCTTCCATTCCCGTGAATTTCCATGCTATAGAAAGAGCAGGGTGGGGGAGTCAAATGTTTATCTTGCTTGTGCAAATACACGCTTTATTTCTCTGTTTATTTGAAATCTTATCTTGCCTTTTGGACAGTTCAAGACCTCTTTAAAATAAGCTCTTATTTGCGTCGAATCACATGGTAACCCAGTTTCTACAGCAAGTTAAATATCTTTCATTTCTTAATCTAGTCTCACACCTGCCTGGAAGTCAGTCTGCTGAACAGAAGGAAAACAGTACCTCCATTTTGTGATTCTGAATGCAGGAAACACATCTTCACTGCTATTTTCCACCTAATATAGTGTGACAGTTTGTGAGATTTATGTGTAATGTACTGCTTCAAGCATTATGTAGAACCTATGCTCCTCTTAATCTACTAGATGAAAATATTAAGCCAAATCTATAAATGAGCAATTTGTTCTAGGGATTTTGTGAAGACAGTCCCAAGACTAACGTTACAAATTTTTGCTTAAGGACCGAAATATTCTGACGTGTCGTTTTCATGACATATTTTAGGTGGCGTTGGTGAAGAATCATAGTATAATGACTGTACGGTGCTGTATAAAGCTTAATGCTCAAACATGATTTAATGTAGTTTTAATGAATAGATCTGTTCCAGGGTTTGCACCTGGAGACCAGAGTTCAGTAAATTACCTTTAAGAAAAACACTGCAATGTAATTACTGCTTTTTATATAATTTCAGTTGTTATTATTAGTCATGGATTGAATACACAATAATGAATACCTTATGTGATACCTTATTTTGCATTTTTTTTAAACTTTGCTTATAGTCAAGGGAACCTTAATGTAAAACATAATCTAGAATGTATAATGCATGTACCATACTACTTTATCTTGTATTATATAGTACTATTGCCCTATATTTTAGTCAAAATTTTTAAAAGGCTTTGAAACTTACAGGCTGTATACACTGTGCACAATATATAACTTATATTTGTCGAGTTTATAGAGCACATAATGTGTCATGAAAACAAGAATAATAATAATTTAAAAAAAAAAATCTACATAGCAGTTTCCTTAAGCAAACGATGATCTGATTCAGTGATGACTGGTGCTATAACTCACGAAGCCAACAGTCTATAGTCAACAGCATGTTGAATATAGAACGCTCTTGAGAACGTGCTGTTTTGAAATCAGACCTATTAAGTTCAAATAAGAGTTGTTATATGATTCATCCTCTATCTTTTTGTGTTGCTCTCTAATTTCTTTATCATGACCCTTGCCAGAACCTGTTTAATTATCTTGGGCTGTTATTTATTATTAATAATGTCATAATGTGAAGACAGCATTGGCTCTAATGTTTAAAAAAGCAAACTTGAAAAAGTGGGGAATATTTATTTGACTTTGACCTATATAACAATTTTTTTTTTTTAATTAAGGTTAAAGTGGCTTATAGCTGTTAGTAGTTAAGTAAAGATTTTATTTCAAGATCAATAATGAAATAATATTTTAAAATAGTTAGTGATTTAGTTAGATTTGTATTTTGTTAAATGTAATTACGTATGTAGCATTTATGTTAAATTATTTATTTAATATTTATTGTATATTGATATCTTTAGCGTAATATTTAATGTTATTTTGATTTTTTTGCACAACGTTATAGCGGTTTATTTCAAAAGTTCCAATTTTTCTTCATCTGCTGAGTATATTAAATGATCATTAGTGTTAGATATTAGTGCTTCTATTTTAATGTGTGCATACAGTATCAAATACCCCTTCCTCATCCAAAACACACTGACATTAAAGCAATGCCTAATTTATCATTCTTCCCAATGTGCTAAAGTTGTGATAGTTGATGGGTTTGGGGGCGTTTTGACCAAAAATAGATCTAATGTTAGTGATATAGAGATAGTGAGCAACTGACTCTGAAATTGATTTATAGCTTGTGATCACCACCTTATGTTTGTAATTATATCTTAATTAAATTTCATGCTGTGCGCCCAAAGATAACTTTATTAGTCTCGCTGTGATGCCGGTGGTGGGCACAACTTGACACAGCAGTTTTTTTTTTCTGCCCCTTTTTCCGAACCCGTTAGCAGACTGAGAGGGTTAACTCATCCGCGAGCCCCTGGGAGATGAAGAAGCATAAATTAACGTGGTCCCTCAAGGAGAAGAGAGGCTTGTGGGTAACAGAGGCATTATCAGCAGCCAGCGAGAGGCTCGAACTTGGTTTCATTCCACTTTTCTTTGTTAAATACAAAACAGGTCACCTCCATAGGAAGGTGAGAATAATAAACTGGGGGCCCTCACACAATGCAGACTACCGATAAACCCCCAACTCTGTTCAGCCCTCTATTCATTATTTCAAACTTGTGTTTTCTGCTCACATAAAAAGAGAAACAGCAAACGCAGCCACGGCGGCTCTTTCAGGAGAAACAGATCCATGTATATATTTTGCGGCTAAGAAAAAAAGAGAGAAGGGGGTATACACACACTAGAGCACGTGGAAACAATGCATGCATGCACATGCTCACTTGAGAAATGTTTTAATTATACACAAAAAAAGTGCTTAATAAAAGAGGGAATTAAGGAAAATGCTCTGAGCGATTGCGGGAATTCGGCCAAAAGGAAATGAGTTGATCGCCATGTGCACACACTCTATTTCTCTCCCTCCCATCTCATTTTCACTCCCTCTATCTTCTCTGGCTCTCGGTTCCTCCTTCTCTCTCCCTCAATTCCTTTCTCCCATTTGAAAAAAAAAAGCCTGCAACTTCAAGCAATTTTTAATCAGCTAGAAAACATATGTGGCTTTGCAGCTAAGACAGCTTGGCCAGTCACTGATAAATGCATATCACTAATTTGCATATGGTAAAAGCTACCCTTTAATCAGAACCTCTAATCCCTGACAGTATTAATGATTTTTTTTTCCTCGTATAGTATCATGTTTGCTAATTCCGAAGTGATCAGCTTCACGTACGCGTCTCTTTCTTTGTGTTGGCATAATGGTCGAGTTGAGAACTTCTGTTATCCTACTTTGGCACATAATTAGGACTACAAAGGGGGACAAATCGCTGTGAATGGGTCTCACAAAGAACAGCTCCTTTCTTCTTCTCTTTCCTTTTTGCATGGTTCTTCTGAACAGTTGTGTCACTTTGCGTTAAAAGAACCGGTGAAGAAATTGGATGCTTGACGAGCCACGGCCCTAGTGTTGTAGCAGTTTGTTTCAGGAAGCTGTAAGAAAGAGTGAAGAATATCAGAATTTAGCACGTAATTAAAATGTCCATCATGGATTCCTGGTTTAGAGGCTGTGCACATGTGTGTCTTTTTCCAAATGGCACTCTAGGCTATAAAACACTCCATTTAATTTGACTGCTAAGCACCTTGCAAAGCACTTCAATCCCAGCCTCCTTTCTGTTTATGCAATATAAATACTCTTCTGCTTTCCTGTTAGGTGGAAAAATGCTGCAAGGGAAAGAGGGGGTATATGTGTGGTGAGGGGTTTAGGGTAGAAATAAAATAGTTGTTATTGGTGTGCTGATTACATAACGTGGTGAGGTTTTTTTTTTTTTTTAAATCCCCAGTTTAGGAAAAAGAAAGAGAGAAGGGAAAAGAAAAAGGTGGGGATAAGGGTGCTATATTTTGCTATGTGTAAGCACAAGAGAGAATAAATAGCTATAAAAAAAACGGCGTGTCAGCTTGGTATACACGCCGGCTGATTTATACAATTCATTTGGGCCATTACTTTTCATTAAAGATCAAATGAAATGGGTACTTACTTCCTAAGAGGCCTTCGGGGGCCTGAATTGCCGAGAAGAAAGAAGATTAAACTTTACATTCAGGCCCAAATTTAATTCAGAAGTAATCAATCGCATAATGGGCCAGCAACTGTAGCCTGGGTGATTGAAATGAAATTACCATATTTTTAATCTTAATTTTCCACACTGTTTATCTGACACTGTCAATATAAAATACAAACAGATAATGAAATAGCATTATATTGACACTACAATCATCTCTCGAGCAGCCCTCTGTGATTAAACCGCTGGAATGTTTGATTACATTTTGTTGGCTGACATTACAAATGACACGGATGCTTCGCCGAGACTTGCTGCTGGCTGGAAAATGAGTCTATCCATCATGGGCTCCTGGCAGCTTCAGCCTCGCAGTCGATCGCTGCTGCCAACGGCCTGGGCACCCTTCTATCAAGCCGTTTAGCACGCTAGAGGAAGGAGGGAGGGAGCGAGGGAGGGAACGAGGGGTAGAATGGGGGGGTGGAGGTGGGGGATAGAGAAGGGAGTGATTCACGACTCCCTTGCTCTGCTAATGATACAAAGCAAAACAGTGGCTGAGAGAGAGAGAGAGAGAGAGAGAGAGAGAGAGTTCATGCGCTAATGCCCCAGGCTGTGTTCATGATGACATGAAGGCCGCACACAGTGAAAAGCAGGATTTGACCTAATCGTTGACTATTCCTCTATATGTCATATGTTAAGAAGTACATAACAGAAGAGGCCTGTCACAATGCAGAAGGTCAGTGCCGGTGGCCTGTTGAATAGCACGGCATGTGTATGTCAGCGAATTATTGCATCCTTTTGGAAGCGAGCTGTTCATATCTGGACCCTATGACATTCAGGAGTCTAGGATGATCATGAAGAGGAATTATTATTGGGAATTATCCAATATTCATGGACTTAATCTCGAACAGGATCTGATTAATGGTACATATTGTAAAAAGAGACCAATCCATAACTGTACTTGAAATGGATAGCTCAGAGTGAAAAGCAGAAATGAGCAATAACACAGAAGACTCCATCTGGCATCTGGAAACCTTCATAACACACAACTAGGAGAAATCGAAACAAAGAACATGGAGAATGAGGAACGCATATGCAACACTTCCCATAAAGTATAGCCTTAGTACAAATGATTAATTATCAAGTGCATAGTGTGATGAATGAGTTCATCTTGTGCAGTCGCCGAGCATGCATTGTGAGTGAAGAGCTAAGTGCCAACAAAGACGTACCTGGTCGAAATTAATTTGATTTACTTAAATTATGCTTGATGCATGGCATATAAAGTGAATGAATGTGTGTGTTTGGGTTTATGTTTCTAATAAAATGCTATAGAAATAGCCTCACATTTCTCAAAACCTGCAGTGGCTGCAAAAATGAAGGATTGAACATAAACAAAAAGGGGGGTGGGGAGATGTACAATTGTACAGACACGAAATTTGGTAGGTGGTACCTCTTTCTGTACTGATCTCCGTACGTTACATTTTTCTCAGTTAAAGCCACCATATCCTGTAGCTATTCCTTTTCCGTTTTCACAGATATTGTTTTATCTGCTATGTTTCCCCCAGTCACTGTATTCCACACCAAAGCCAGCTGGGGTGAATCAACTTTTTGGATAGTGCGGGGGTTGACCGAACAAGGGCACGGTATTGTTGTTCAGAGGATATAAAAGTGCAGGAGTGGCCTTAAGTGGGTCTGCATTAAAGAGCTTGGCTCAGACTGAGGGCCAAACACAGCTCTCTGTGTGGAATCAGAAGCATCAGGCAGCCCGAAGGTCACACTGATAAGACTGGGGCTTTCCAATGAGAAAGCTGCTTTATGTTGTGACCTTGCTGCCCCTGAAGGTCAGACCTTGGATATGCCAGCTGGTCCTTTTTAGCACAATGATCGTCAGAGAGGCATGATGAATAATATTCTTTTAGTGGCAATCATTATTGTATACCAAACCTATTAGAAGACAAGACTTTTAGGAGGTGAATAACAGACTAACGCAACGCAGGGCTGTCAAAAGAGTCTCGTTGCAGCCAATAGGACTTGAATTATGCGTGCTAACAAGCATGCATTCAGAAGTTTGTGCAGAGAAAAAATACACAGAATGCTCACTACAGAATGCTCTGGTTAGTTGCAATCCTAGACATTTAGTGTTTATCTTTAGAACAGCCGTACCACATACTTCAGGATGTGAACTGGTAAATATTACTTTATTTATTTTTAATTTTTTTATTTTTTGAAGCTGAAATAAAGTCGGTAGACACAGAGACTAACCATTTCTCTGGCATGAAATGTTGCCATTTGAGTCTGTACAAATTGTTCCCTTAGGAGTGAACATAATTTACTTGTCTCAGTTGCTTAGAAAGGACAGGTTTGGATTACATATATACTGAGCTACAGGTTTATATAAACTCATTGGGCAGACAGATCATTTAGAGTCACAAATAAATCAGGATTCAATGCAAGCACGGAGATAATCACTTGATGACTAGTTAAAGACCCAGTTTCGCAATTTGGTACTTCTAGCCATGATATGAATCTGTATATTGACGTATTTCCTTTTGAAACAGAAAGCCGAATGATTTATGTAGCCAAAAGTTTTTTTCGACATGAACACCCAGGCCAAATCTAAACAAATTTGGGGCACTGCACTGACTTTTTTTGTAGCTTTTTTCAAAAGAGGAAGATTTCTCACTACGTCTGTCAACTTTATCCAGGATGGTATCCTAGATGACTAAATGCTGCATGTTTTTGGAGTTACGCCCCTTGTATGTTTAACTGAGAGCCATGTGATCCATCTGAGGGGTAGGCTTATGGTTAATGGGTAAGAGTTAAATATGGCATTACTATAAAATGGTATTACTTTCTCTTACTAAAGATTCAACAGTGCACAGAGAATTGTGTTCTTAACAGTCTGAGGGAGTAAGGCACTGCAAGTAGTAATAAACTCCAACCAGATCCGACTATTTTTTTTCCCCCAGCTATGGTTTGAAAAGGGAATATTGTTCTGGGAAGATGCACAGCCAAAAATACATAGCAGAAATAAGTTTGCAGCTAATATAGATCACGATCCAGCCACTGGAGGCGGGACTTATACATTCTAGACAACGTTTAATTGGATGAATACAATAGTCAGACTAAAATTGAGAACTAAAAAATTAATAATGAGAAAAACTCCTAAACTCCAAAACCATTTTGCATTTTGTTTTCTAGTCATATTATCACAATAGTGTTGATGGCACTAAGTGACAGGTATAAAAAGCTCTGCAATACCAGTTTTGTTTCATGGGTGCTTTAAGCATTGAACCCCCTTAGCCTTTGTCCTAGCTATGAGCAATGATATGAATTGGCAAATACTTCAAGACTAAATCTCTGACCACGCAGATGAGAGACCACTTTTGGGATTTTAGCGTGTTTGTTGATGCAGCCATTAAGCCTTTGTCAGGTCATATGTGAAGTTTAGTACAGGACCCTGCCTGACTTCCGGATCTAGTCAGCCGAGAACATACGGCTGCCTTTCTTTGGCCTGTAGGGGGCGATAGTAGGAGCTGTGAGAGTCCCAGGGCCTTAAAGGGTAAAATAAATGAAAAATAAGTCACAAAGTCAGAGCGGCTGGGAGCCTTTTCTTCCAGAGCCTGGCTGCACAATAGGAGAGCCTGATGGGCCGATAAGAGATGCAGCAGCCTAGTAAAAAAATTCAATTCCAGAAAAGCAGGGAGCCTGGTGGAGACATAGAGCCATCTTCCCTCCCACTTGGTGTGGGGAAAGATCGTATCATAATCACGGTCACACTGTGTCAGACCTCAAAACAGATCACAAACCGAACATATTGACCTCAAGGTAAAGGACACATTTGCAGAAATATAAAAAAAAAAAAAAAACTTGAAAAAGACCTAAACGTGCTGACATCTACACTGGCTTACACTATGCACCTTGCCATTATTTTGTTAGGTATTTTACGTTTGTGAATTTTCCGCTGTTGTGAGTAGAATTCGTACTGAATCATTTGGTGGAAACAACTTAGTTTGAATCATTGAGAGTAGCACTTTCAAAGAAGCTATCCAGATGGCCCTGGTCAGGTTGTCTCTTGTCAGTGTGTCCTGCCGTTTCCTTTTATATCATCTGTGTAAATGCAATGTTTTCATGGGTTTCTTATTTCCTGAAGCATCCTGTGACATTGACCGTAAAGTGGCTCCATTTGAGGGAAGATGATACTTTCCCTATCTGAGGGGAAAATGATACTTTCTGTTTAATTCAAAATCTGTCTAGTTCAGCAGGCACATGCTTCATACAACTTGGTGATTAGTGCTTGAATGTCTAGGGCAGGGGTCTCCAACCTTTTTCCCACTGAGAGCTACTTTTAGAAAATAAAAATTGCCCGCGAGATCCCCACCCCCAGATTGCAATGCCGTCGCCACCCCCCCCCCGCAAGATTGAAATGCCGTCGCCAACCCCCCACCCCGCTCGCAAGATTGAAAGAAAAAAAACACACCAGTATGT
>JAQLOM010000035.1:8914049-8924064 GCA_030068315.1 Chrysichthys thysi
TGTGTGTGTGTGTGTGTGTGTGTGTGTGTGTGTGTGTGTGTGTGTGTGTGTGTGTGTGTGTGTGTGTGCGTGTGTGTCGCCCAAAGGGTTCTATGCCAGTCTGACCTGCTCAGCCTGCTCACCTTACTTCTACTCTCACCTGCAGCACATGAACACACCTCGGCTCAGCATAGCTAAACAAACTGATCGTTAACAACACCTTTTAATTTCGACCCATACACCATACACTGACAAGCTAGTGGTATTATTTTATCCAACTTTCAACAGTAGGCCATGGAGTGTTTATGTGAGAAGGTGATCCTACACGGATTTGGACCCCTAATGGTTCTTCCATTGTTGTTCTGGGGAAATCGTTAATGGTTCTATGGAGAACCCTTCACCGGATATGAGAAAGGGTTCCATGTAGAACCCTTTGTTCAAGCTCAGAATCCGAAATGTACCCGCGATTATGCCCTGTCCTCCAGGAGTCACAGTGTTCATCTAACACAGAAAGGAGACATTCATACCTGTATGAGGTAATAAACATATTATAGGTCAACAGTAAAGCATGTTATTTTATAGCGGCAAAATTAATTTAAATAGTTTGCTAATGATCGTACATTTCATGAGCGTTTTTTCATTTCTTTTTTAATGAACAGAAAGTCACGTGGAGTTTTGCCTCTAATATGCGTGCGCGTACACGTGAGCGCGGAGCGCGCCTAGACGTTTTCCCCAATTTTTAACCCTTATTCATGATGCATAATTCTCTAAACGTCATGTTCTGTTAAACACACGCGCAAATCTTGTTATTGCGGTGCGGACAAACGTTGCGTCACGTTGCAACAGCCAAACACGTCCCAGCTAAACTGTCAGACTAACACCAAATGACAAATAAGTCATATAATCACGATAACTCCTATAATCGCCCCCACGCACCACACACACACCCGTTTTATTTCGTAAAACTAACATTTCCGTGAGCTGATGCTAGATCCATGGTGCAAGAGAAAACACACGCGCACACCAGTTTGGGGCTTTTAACTGAAGGAAAGAAAAAGCCACAGGAGGAGGATTGAGATTCACTTTTTGTCTATTGTCTCAGGTCTTAGGCAATGGGATTTGCACAGCGAGGTGTAATAGCATTACTGCATTAATTAAACACGAAAAAAAAATCATTTCACATCCAGATTGTTTACTTATCTGCCAAGAACACATGCTGGGCGAAGTTAAGATTCACCATTCTGCACTATTGCCCAAGGTGCAATTCAATATAAGGGGAGAAAGGAGGAGGGAGGGAGATTTTCTGTGACAGCTTTCCCTCTTATCTGTCCCTGTAAATGAGGGTGATACTTCACTGAACCCAAGTTTTACATCAGCTCCCCAAAGCAACTTTGAAACGTGCCAGTGATAGACCTAATTCAAGGATCACTTTCATAAATGAAGGCTCACTTCCATAAATATACTATATGTAGCTTAATCAGGGGTGCTCAGTCATCTCAGTCTCAGCTGAACAAATTCAAAGCTCTGGATATAAACTAGAGATGACACTAAACCTCAGCATCATGCAAATGTGATATAAAAAAAAGTAAGATAAATCATTAGGAACAGATCATATAATATCATAAATGTTATATCGTTATTTAAAAATAAAAGATTTTTCCCCTATATATAAACATGCACCATCCAAAATCCCCAGTCACAGATCAAAACCTTTTTATGATTATGTCCTCGTTGTTTTTTAGTGAAGTCAGTCGTGCCACAATTGAGCATGTGTGTATAATTGGATGTTAATTTATGGCTGTGATCATTCAGGCCATGTTGAACTGACACAGTCTGTTTTCTGCATCCTTCACATTTGGAGGAAAAATAATCGAGGGCAAATTACAATTTGACACTACAGATGGCCCTAAAAGTCTTTTCTCTTTTTCATTTGAAATTCTTCTGGACGTTTTTATTGTGAGCTGCGCCTTATCTGCGCTGGACTCCTTTTTAGTTGGTGATCAGAGGAAAAAGAGCATAATTGTTCTTTATTTTTATTTAATTTCATGCCACTGCTTGTGCTTTCAGGTCATTTATAGGCTTAATTTAATGATAAAATCATTGAGGAGGAGGAGGAGGAGGAGGAGGAGGAGGAGGTCATGCAGAGCCTTTTCTTTCTTCAAACACATTGAGACCAAAATATCAAACATGTGAAACAAAAGTGGGGGGTTGAGGGGTGGGCATGACACTTTTAATTGAATCCCATGGGTCATTTACTTAATTGTCTTCTGTAAAGTCATCCTGAAATGACTGAACATGAATTGAATGTGATATTGTGGCTCAGAAAAATCTTCCTTTTCATCTCAGCGGAATCCTTTTCTCCTGCAGTACAATAAACAAGAAATCAAATAGCAAAATACAACGTACAATAATAATAATAATAATAATAATAATAATAATAATAATAATAATAATAATTCATTACAATATACATATTATTATTATTATTATTATTATTATTATTATTATTATTATTATTATTATCATCATGCTCACAAAGGCATATGGTTATCTCATCCCTGATGCAGTTCGATGTATAATATATTACATTTAAATAGGAATATTATTGGTTGGTTTAGGGTCGGGCTGATCTCATTTTAAGCTCCTAACTATTGTCTCTGTGTGGGAGAGTCTCAAAAGCATCAGTGCTAAAGCCTGCAGTCTATCTGAAATTGGATCTGGGGTTCCATTCGAACTGAAGACTGAAGGAAAGCAGCGAGGCGCCGCCGTTTGAATTTGGGGGTCCCCGGATTCTCATTGGAAAGAAATGAACTGGTGAAGGAGCTGATAAGGAAATGCGGAGAGGCCTGCGCTGAGAGAAAAGGAATCACGGCACGGCTGGTTAAACGTGCGCTTTCTAGAAGGGAAAGTGATTTACACTGAGACTTTACCCCCTGTGACTCAGTGAAGGGGACAATATGGATATAGTCTCTCCATCTCATACATACACACACATTCTCACCCACAATCACATAGACATACACACCCACATATGTACCTATACATGCAGGCACATATACCTACGTATACATGTATGTATGTGCCTATACACTATTTTTGCATTTAGGATACATCACGTGTATTCCTTTATCAGATTCTTTTATCCTGAATGACTTCCAAGTGCAGCAGGACACAAGATCTGGATTTTCAACATAACAGAAATACAAGGGACACAGAACTGCATAGCCACAAAAACAGAGGGGAGCAGCAACACAAAGCAATCATTCAAACAACAATTCAATCATGATGCCAGTAATACTCAATAATAACAATAATAGAGCAGTACATGGGTTTATGATAAACAGTAAAATCTCCATATGCATACACACATATTATCATGCAAACATACATGCATAGACAGGCATGAATGTATGCCATGCACCACACACACATAGATGTATAACCACTTTAACTAATTGGCTTTTCATCAGAGGGTTTAACAGCTGCTTTATACTTTTTGTTATTCAGTTGCTGTAGAGCAACACATGTAGAATCATGTCAAAACAAAGACAACCTATTACAGATACATGCATACATATTGTATGCCAGCTTTAAGTTCCCATGGTGATTGATAAAGCAGGTGACAAGTTAAAAGAAAAAAAAAACAACATAAAGAAGCTTAATATAAGACGTGGGGCTACAATGAGTTGTAAAAACAGCTTCAATGCACCTTGGCATAGATTCTCTGGAACTGAGGATAAATGCCAAAAAATGATTCTCAAACTTGAGGGGTAAATGCCATTCTTCTACAAGATGGTTGCGGAAAGTGCTGTCTAACACGACGGTCTAAAATCTCCCATAGATCTTCACTTGGGTTGAAATCTGGTGCTCGCGAAGACCAAAAGTATACAAGTTACATCATTTTCATCCCTATCGAACCATTCAGTGAGCCACCATGTCCCGTTGATGTGAGTGGGGTCATCCAGTGAGAGACCACTTTCATCAGGGTAGGTTTCATTACAGGATAAAGATGATCAGTCAGAAGAACATTTTGTTGATTTGCAGTGACGCATCCCTTTAAGAGGACAAATGCCCCCTACAGTATAACAAATTTATCAGTTTTTATTTTAATTTGTCGCCATTTTATACCTTTCTTTGTTACAGTAAGCAACACAGATTACTTACACGCATGAAATATATATTTAAAATATGATGTGAAATCTGAAATAAAAAAACTAAAAGCACTCAACAGAAATCTCACATGCAGGTTTTATCGTCGGTTTTCCTTATTGATTTTTAAACATGGTCTTCCACACCAGTCTTGCTATCAAGGACACAAACACATGCCTGTTTCTTAGGTAACAATTGTATAACACTTTATGTTTATATAGTACTTCTGTAATGTATGCCTTCTTATTTGCATATATGGATACAAATACATGCACAATACATTTACAATACCACTGTTTCTCAAACTGCAGCACGTGGTTTTAAAGTGGGAGAGTATAAAATTTTTTGTTTATTAAAATTGATATATTTAACAATGAGAATAATTATTGTTATTGTTGTTGTTCTTGTTGTTGTTATTCAGCAGTTACTGATGATGTTGATGATGATGATGATTATTATTATTAAAATAATAATAGTATGTAGCATTCTGCTTCACAGATCTGTGTTTCAGTTGCTTATGTTCTTCCTGTGGGTTTCCTCCAAGTTCCCAGGTTCTCCCCCCACTTTCCAAAAGCATTCCTGTAGGTGGGGTGGTTATTCTTAATTGCCCCTAGGTGTGACTGTGTGTGCATAGTGGTGATGTTGGTGTGATGAAGTGGTGTCCCATCTGTGGTGTATAATTGTAGGTGGTGTATTCCTGACTCACTGTTAGTGTTCCTGGTATAATCTCTAGACTCACTGCAACCTTGACCACCAGACCCTGGAGCATTTCAGAGGTAAGGGCTTTGCTCATGGACCGTACAGTGTCTCTCTAGCAGTCCCGAGATTCAAACTTATAACCCTATCATCACTTGCAGAACTGCTGGTACAGTATAGCCTCAAGTCTCTTACCTTATAGTTTTATAGTCCATAGATAGACACAAGTCCCTTTAGTGAATTCATTAAATGTCCACCCATTAAGAGCTAAAATATATTCTGAGCACGCTCATTAATGTAATGAGTTGCCACCTTTGTTTCCACACATATTAGTGCCATATAGGCGCCCCTTTGTAGATGTAATTACTGACTATAGCACAGTTTGTCAGCCCTGAATCTACTCTGTCCTTCAGTAGAAAGTAACTTCCACATGACCCCCTGCCAATCAGTCATTATGTAGGTGGTGGACTATTCTGAGTACAGCAATGATGTTGACAAGGTAGTGACATGGTGTTTTGTATGGCACTGGTGCATGGACTTTTAGCTCTCAATACACTGCTATAAATCAGTGCAAAATATATCTAAGCTAATTGCTCAGTACTAGGTTAAATCCCAGTCTAGCCAAACTGCGTGGGAGACATGGACATCATCAGAGTTTGTGCATTCCTTTTTGTGTGGAGATCATCATGTCTTGTTGTTGAATATGAACTCAAACCCACTTGGAATGAAATTGGATTTGTGTACTTCTTCTTTGTGAATTGCTAGGTACAAAGGGTTTTCAAGGCAAGGTCTTTGGTTATATGATGATGACTTCCTGTGAATAAGACCAGAACAAATATGTCTTTGTGTTTGTTTGAAAGGAGCGTCTGATAATGTTTCGTAGGTGAATTCATGAGTGCTTATCAGAACATGGCAATGACAATGACAATAAAATATTATACTCAGACAAGGACGTACTGTACACACATTGCTTGATTACTTGTTTCAGATTTTCTGGGCTGTTTGAAATGAATGACCCATGCCTTTCTGTAAATAACCTTTAAAACTCACAAGAAATAATATGTCGGTTTGCTGTTTTGTCTGGAACTCAGTGAATTCGGTGGTCATCAGATCTGCAAGGACATCTTATGCATTGCGGAAATTGTTCGAGCATCTAAACTGCATGAGCTTTCATTTACCAAGCAATTTCTTTTGGAAACTATTATGTTATGGAAAACGGTGGATTCCTAGGCCTCAGATTCACGCAAACTTAACAAGATATCAAATTAAACTAATTTGTAAGAATCAACTGAGCTTATGGATTTCTAGATCTCTAACTGGAAACCCCCCCCAAAAAAAGGTATCTTTATTTTTAAATCAGTACAGCAGTCTGACCAGGAAATCTATATTAGGTCTGTGACTCATGGTGTTCGACTACACTGTACACTCTGTACAAATACCACTCTCATTTATTCTTCCTTCCTTCCGTTCTTTTGGTTCCGGTGAGCGATTCTAACTGTGTCTTATCTCACATCCTACACACATACATAATACTTAAATACATTTGACACTTAATAGCATTTAATATATACTAGTCCTGATGATTAGCAGATATTTTTAAATGAATTCATATGAGACAGATTCATTCCATTCAAAAAAAGCAGGCATGGTATGAACAACTTAGCTGGGCTGCTTTCATATTTGCTGTGCTACTTGTAGTTTTCATTTTAATGAGTAGTTTATCAACAATTATTGACAACCACAGTGTAATTCTAATGATATTTACGTCAGGATTTAGTGGTGCTGCCTCACAGCTCCCGGGTTCAAGACTCAATCATGAGCTTGGGTTACTGTCTGTATGGAGTTTTTTTGTGCATTTTCTCCCCTGCGCGCGTTTCCTGTGTGTTCCTGAGATCGATTCCGGATCCAGTGCGATCTTGACCAGGATGAATCTGTTACTGAAGATGAAGGTATGAATGGATGACTTATAATTATGCAGTCAGCTGGTGGAGGAGCTCTACATTTTGTATTTGTGGCAACAAAATGGAAATCAAAGTGGTTCAAGTCTATGCATTATGTGGTTTTTGTTAGCTCCAATGAAATTGTGATTTTAAGTGTAATTGAATAAAATTCCTTTACTTTTCTGTGGATAATGTAATAGCAGGAAACAAGCAATCACAATAATAGAGGTGACAAAAATGTTGAAGAATCACTTATATAAAATAACTTATTTAACTGGATCAAATTGTAGCAAATACTGTGAAATAACAAGAAGCTTGGAAAACATACTTGCATGATGAGTAGGCTCAGGGGCAGTAATGTAGTTAGTCTGTCTACAGGTTGCCTGTTAGTGTGATTTATCACAACAAATAATTAAATGATTTATATCGCAATCACATGATAGAACCAGAATTTTGTGATCTCTTGCACAAGTTAACCCCAGTACATACGTTGTAAATGATTGATATGCTGTATCTGTTCCAGAGACTTTCTTTTAAAATCTTGTATGAGATACACTCCTTAAGGCAATGCCCATATGTTTATACTCCATTTTATTGATTTAACAGCAAACATCCTACTTTCTGTGCTGCATGACAGGACAGGTTCGAGCAAACAGTGTTAACTGTAAGGAACCTGGTGTTAGGCAATAAGCCCATCACCTGGCTCTTTTTACTCTTTTACTTGTTTATATTTCTCAGTGTAAATTCAAAGTCACATTGACTAGCACATAAATATTTAATTTAAGACACTGCTATTCTTTATCAAGTACATTCAATGGACATGACGGAACAATCCAATATATCATATTAAGATGTACGTAAGATAATTCTTAAAAGCTTGTAGCTCTGAGAAAGGAAATAAAAGTTGAGAATTAAATAGTGTTGCAAAATAACTAACATTTCACATAAAAGAACATACATATTTACCTGCAATGCATTTAGTGAAAGAGCTCTGCTCTTCAAACACCCTGCAAGGCAGAATAACAAGCTGTCCATCATTTTACCATTTGTGAAGTATTGTGTAATCAGAGCCTTCATGTTTTGTATTGCAAATAAATGGTCCATGATTGTCTGTTATCTAAATATACCTCAATCTGGGTGTCACTGTCTTTTTACTTGTACACAGTAATACACTCACTTGTCAGGAATGCAGAAACTTAAAAGGTGCTGATGACTGACGCTGTCTTGTTTTGTTGATTATAATATATAGAAATCAGTTGCCTTCAATAATTCAAGTAAACAGTTGAGCAATATTTTAGAGTGATTACAAGTAAGATGAGGTGGTCAATGGATTTATTACATGAACACCTCTAATACAGGTTTCAGAAATTTAGGGTTTGCATTGCAATTCTGAAGTGAGTTAAGGATGAAGATTTTAATGTATACATGAATTAATCTGAACATCACATACTTTCCTGCAACCCCATCCTAGGTAAAATTCAAGGTAAATTAATGAATGAGAGCAATTTTGTTGGTTTTAATATGAATGAAATTGAAAGAATAAAATATATGCATCTCAACTTTGTCTTATCCAAATATTCTAACCTTTCTTACCTCTTTAAATGTAATAGCATCAACCACAACAACAATAATAATAATAATTGTTGTTGTTTTTGCTGTTGTTGTTTGTTGTTTTGTTCTGTCTGTCTGTCTGTCTGTCTGTCTGTCTGTCTGTCTGTCTGTCTGTCTGTCTATCTATCTATCTATCTATCTATCTATCTATCTATTACAATTGATGTATTTACATTGGAGTTACATGCCAGAGGAAATTACCTGGTCATGTTAGTGTCTGCATTCTATATTTATTACAAATATTGTATTTATTGGCCTTGTCTACCTACCACATAGTCTTTTGATGTCAGCTGTAAACGTTCTTTACCTGTCAGGCATATTACAAATGCAGGTGACACTAGAAGTGTGCGTGCACCCTGAGGCATTAAGCGGGTGCAAATTATAATAACAGATATAGGCTGGTGGAGCATGTAAAAACTATACGTAAAATACATAATTAGTAACATCTAATAATATAACGATAAGTTGGAACATATATGCCAACTGAAATTACATGGGTTTTTTTTTCGGACAGCACATTTGTCTGCATTCCTCATCTGTCTGTAGCAAACACAACAGTGTTTTTGCAAGCAGTTCAATTAAAGCACGTTAAAGAAAAGCCATGTCTGCCAGCACATCTGCCATTGTTTACTGCTAGGGATGCCAGCTGAAATAAATCTCAAAAACCACACAAGAAGACCAGAAATTAGTACATACACTTATATTAAATTACAAAACAATGACAATATACTTTATGTTTGTTCATTCACTGCTAAAAAATGTACAGAAATGCTTTTTATGTCCTCTTAATGTCCCCTTTATGGCCTCTTGATTAGAAGATTCTTATTTAAAAAAATACTCGACAGAAGTATATACAGGTTTTGATTCCCATTTTAGACTAAAGCATTCTCCTCAATGTGATGATGCAAGAGAAATGGTTATATAAAGTGGAGATCAAAATTAGAGAACAACCTACAATTTCATAAATGTCAAGGTCACTACGTAGTCCTATTTGGAAATGATCCAAACAGGAGTAAAAGAGCAGTATTTTAACCATATTTCATGAGTTACCTAAGTTCAGAAGCACAGTATAAGAAACTTAAACGAGATATCTGAAAAATAACACTGATCAAAATTAGAGAATGCTTTCAGATTCCTCCCAGTTATTGGTGTTAATCTGGCAGCTGGTGCTAATTTCCCTAATTATATGACAAACCCTATTTAACTGGCAGCCGATCTTTCAGTTATCAATGATTTTGCAAGATGTCGAGCCATTCTAAAGTGACTGAAACCCTCCGGTAGCAGGTTGTCCAGATGAAGGCCAAAGGGAGGACCCTATCAGCCAAAGCAAGAGAAGTTGGTCATTTCAAATCTGTGATTTCTAGAATATTGCACATTTATAATGTCACAAACTCATTCAAGTCCTCTAAGAAGACTGGTTGACTGACAAATGCAAGAGAGGACAGGATAATGCAGACAATGTCAATGGTGTCTCAACGTTTAAGAGCATTTGGACTGACAGCCGACTCTGCAGTGACCAAACTTCTCATAAGCAGGAAGAATCAGAAGGCTAGACGAGCATGTTGTGTGGACAGAGGAGAACTGGTCCAAAGTTCACTTTAGTGATGAAAGCAAGTTTTATTTATTTGGGTCTGATGGGA
>JAQLOM010000035.1:8982663-8996117 GCA_030068315.1 Chrysichthys thysi
AAGTTATTTCTGTGACCATTGTGAGTTTTTCTTTCATTGACTGAAGGGTACCAACAATTTTGTCCACGTGTGTACGTGGTGCCGTGTCTTCCATTCAGGATGTGTCCCTGTCTTGCACCAGTGTTCCTGTGATAGGTTCCTCATTCTTCATGCCCTTGACCAGGATGAAGTGTTTACTGCAGTTGAATGAATGACTGTTCCTAATGATTAGTCTACATGTACCTCACTGGGCTGTTTGGTATGTTAGAATGAAGTCATACTTTGAGTCACATTTGTTTCTTGAGAAAAAAGCTCCCTGTAACCAGTTACACCAGCTGAACTTGTGTGTTTGCATGTATCACACCCTGCACTGTACCACACTCTCGCCGATCCTCTAGCATTGCTTGACTGGTCCCACAATCTCTCAAGGTACAAAAAAGTATACTTCTAGACTCTTCTCTGATCTGGCATCTAGGTGGTGGAATGAACTTCCCACAGATGTCTAAAGAGTGAACAGAGTCACTGGCTGACTTCAAGCAAGGACTAAAGACTTGCCTCAGTACTTGTATTAGCACTTTCCGTACATTGGATCCACGGCTCACAAACTTAAATCGTTCCGAGACTCTGTTCATGACCCCATTTGTTCTCGACCTGAATCAATTTTTCCCATTGAAATTGATGTAAATACAGTTAATGTGTTTCAGCCCTCAATAACAGGTTTTTAAAGTGTATCATGGGTTTTTTGTGTGGCAATAAAACATAGGATGAAATTAAAATAACCCTAATTATAGAAAAATAAAACTCAATTAAATAAACAGATGATTTTAATGCACGTTACCTTTGCGGTGGAGATGTAGTTGCTGGTGTAGGTGGACGATGGCGGTTCTCATGTTTTGTGATCATTTCTTTCTTTATATCAACTGTTTTACACTTAGGCTTCTTATTCTCACTACCATTTCCACTTGTCACCTTCTTGGAACCCATAATGAAGGGTTAGAGTGCAAAAATGCAGAGAAACACAACGAAAAAAAATGCACTGAACACGTTCACACCATGAGTGCTTGACTGGAACTTAAGGTCTGTGCCGCGAAGCGAGGGTTGACTGTACGTACATCAGTCAATGCTTTGTTCGACGGTTGGTACAAAATCTGTTCGGGAATTTAGTTCATACAGTTGTGGTCAAAAGTTTACATACACTTGTAAAGAACATAATATCATGGCTCTCTTGAGTTTCCCGTTACTTCTACAACTCTGATTTTTCTCTGATACTTATTTGTCACAAAAAACATTCATGAAGTTTGGTTCTTTTATGACTTTATTATGGGTTAATGGAAAAAAGTGATCTGACATATGATTTAGGATAGACTTGTGATATAACTTATTCAAGTTGAACCAGCTGGTGAATCTGGCTACTTTTCTTGCTGTCTTAGTTTTGTAGAGTTCATTGTATCAGGAGCGGTTTTCACTGATTAAGAATTCACATAAGATTACACTAACTGCTTGCATTTTTGACTATCTTGCCACGGAGTCTGAATATTACAATATAATACAATATAAGAATGTCTGTTTACAGCCAACCACTTCTGACTTCCTGTTGTTGTAAGACGCACACAAAGGTTACTATATCAAAAAAGTTTTTGAAGATTCAGTATTTGTTTGTTTGTTTGTTTGTTTGTTTGTTTGTTTGTTTATTTATGGTGTTTCTATTCAGGGTTTCTAAAGACAAAAAAATTAAATTAAATTAAACCCTAGTAAGGCAAGCTGAAGTCCAATAAGTGGTTTGCCTCAGCATACATGTAGGAAAATACAAATATAAATGTAATAATATGTTATATATAATATAAAAATACAAAAAGCAGAGGTCATACTACATTTGAATAATAAATACCTTTCTTTCCCTGAAACAAGTCATAATACAGCATTACCACTAGATGGAACCTTTTCCAGCTACATTCTGAAAATGGTTCTTCAGAAGATTTGGAATAATTGATGGTTCTTAGCTTCCTTGAAAGGTTCTAGCTTGGAAACCATTTTTGTAGGGAAATACTGTATTGCTTCTGACTCTTTCTAGGGATTGATCCTTATGAGCTTTTTTTTTTCTAGCCCTACAATATATTGACAACTTTCCCAGGGCATTCCCCACCTTTACATTATGCTTTGGGGATGTTTCTCTGCTAAGGGCACAGGACAACTTCATCACATCAATGGGAGGATGGACGGGGCCATGTACCATAAAATCTTGAGTGACAACCTCCTTTCCTCTGCCAGGACACTGATAATGGGTCAGGGATGGATCTTCCAGCAAGAGAATGACCCGATGCACACAGAAAAGGCTCATTAAGGTCATGGAGTGGCCTAGCCAATCTCCGGACCTTAATCCCATAGAAAACCTGTGGAGGGGGATGAAGCTTTGAGTTGCCAAGTGACAGCCATGATAACCTTAATGATTTAGAGCTGATCTGCAAAGAGGAGTGGACCAAAATTCCTCCTGCTATATGCACAAACCTAAGATGCCTACCTAAGAACTAAGATGGCCACTCAAGCACATTTCTTGACTCATCTCTGAAGTTTTGGTTGCTTTTAGATGTATGCTTAGGAGCATCATCTTGCTGGAAATTCCAGTGGTCAACAAGCTTCAGGTTACACATTGAACACAGCACATTCTTCTCCAAAACAGCCTGGTATAGTAAAGAATTTTTAATGCCAGTCATATAATCGGACTGAGCCACTGCCATGCGTGACCCAGACGTATCATTTATCCATGAGTTCCTGTGTAGTTTCCTCACTCCATATAAAAAAAATGGGGTGGCCAAATTTTGGTTTTCAAAAATGAGGACACTAGGGGCAGGATGGCGGCATGGGGCAGATGGACACCCGCAAAACGTATGGCAACTGTAGCAAGCAACAGCCAATTTCCAGACAATTTTGCCAAGTAAAAATCCCAACGCAGACACATTTTTGTAGGTCCCAAAATAAGGACATGTCTGGAAAAAACAGGATGTATGGTCACCTTAATATAAACTGTCTCCTAGATCCCCACAGGCCTACACAATTAAAGTGTACTCCTTATGTCCTTCTTGGTCAAGAATAGTGAGGTGTCCAGGGAATATGGTGTTCAGTGTTTTAGTGTTTATCGATATCTTCTTCCTGCTTTCATCAGGCCATATTATGCAGGAATTTTTTTCCGCTGTCCTGTTCAAGTATCTGATCCTACATGCTAGCCAGATCCCTTCGTTCTGCTGCTTCTGGCCGCCTGGCCCCTCCTCCTCTCCACTCCTTCCCAGCCCGCTCTAGGCTGATGTCTGTCCTGGCTTCTTGGAGGTGGAATGATCTTCCCATTGAGGTCAGAACTACTGACTCCCTGACTGCCTTCAAGCAGAAACTAAAGACCCATCTCTTCAGGCTGCTCCTCTCCTCTGCTTCCTTGTCCACTGTGTAATCACCTAGTGTCATAACCAACCCAGACTGTGTTCTGTCTATCCTGGTCATGATGTCTTTGGGTTAGCTGTTGGGGTTTTGTTCCCCTTTTAGTTGTATTTGTGGTATTGTGTATCCATATTTTCATTCATTTGTGGTTAGCTCACTTTTGGTCTTGCTGCTAGCTGATTGGTACTTCTTTCGTATATTACACTAGGTGTTATTCTGGCACTTATTCAGTCGGCACTAGAACTTTCTTGCCTAGAAGCTCTGCTATTCTCGTACCTGACTTTTGCACTTGTTTTACATTGCTGTCGATAAGAGCTTCTCCTAAATGCCTGCAATGTAATGATTCTCCTTGGTCTTCCTTCCAGCGTTTCTTGCTGTATCATGAGCTTTCAATTTGCTTTAAACTTCAAGTGTCTGGGGTATCTTGTTGTATCCATTACCTTGTTGGTGTAATGAAAATGTTTCTTCTCTTTTGCGAGAACATGTTTTTCTTTGCCATGTGCTTAAACACATGCACAGGTGATCAGATGTATATACTATATGTATTATAGCTGAATCAAATGCAGTTTCATGATAGCTTTCCCAATAATTTAACTGTGCTTTAGCCTTACTGATGTGTAAGAGATATAAAAAAAAAAAGCAGCCCTACTGAATAGGGATTAAATAATTAGGACATGGCGGTAATAAAAGAGATATCTGTCTACTCAGAAATATTACATTGTGCATTTTCCATTATCAATTTGAATATGTCATTCAGGTGATACAGAGCCAATTTTAAAATGTTCTAGGTCTTGCAGGCGGCGAATAATTTTGTATGCAAGTGTATGTGAGTCAGCGTCCACTGTATACTCGAAGGAGCCAGCCAAACGACTATTTATGTGTCCTGCAAGCTGTAGCCAGAGAGTGCACATTATTTACAGTCCCAGTCAAAAATAGAACATTTTTCACCAAAAGAAGGTCTTTTGGTCAGAGTGGCCTTCTTCTGAAAATAAATGAGGAACATAGAGAGCCTCCCACTTTTATAGTTATAACTATCTGATCCTCTCAGTGTCATCAGCAGATATGTCCTGTATTTTCTAGGAGTTGTTCTGGATGTTGCATTGGCTTCTGGTGGAGCAAAAGTGCATAGTGACTTTTACAGAAGCTCGGCCATGATGAAGGCAAGTAGAAAGCAGTGGCATTATGGAGCTGCAGGATGGACAGGAAATAAAGAATAATCACAAAGTCCAGAAAGGGTGGGGGACTAGCATTTTCAAGATGGATTTGTTTGTTGCAAAGCAAAATCCACGCAATAATCCTGTGTGCTGGTTTTGTATCCAGTCCATATTGAATGAGAAGCCTTCAAGACCTAAAATACAATCAGGTACACCTTAGAGCTGCTTATAGGGAAAGGAGAATGCACTCCGTGTTGCCATGTGCCCCTGCTGTTCTGTAATGACTGTGCCCTCTAGTGGAAATGGAGCAGTAATACAAATGACTCTGTGAGTATTGTGAAGGAGAGTCATTAAGGAAGTAGGACGCGTGTCTGCAGGTGAAGGGCTCTAAATGCCCCCCATTTGTCACCATTTTCCCAGAGATCCTTTCATCTTGATCCGCTCTCTGCTGCCTCGCTAATGGACATCCAACAGTGATTGCAGGTGCCCAGAGTATGAGAGTAAGAAAGGACACACTGAATCTTTAGGCCAGAAACTTTTTTTGATTTCCCTTTGTAGGGGTGTAAGAAGCTGTTCTGAGCCGTAACAGGACAAACAAGCGGCAGCTGCTGAAAGGGTAGCAGTAGGCAGGGTGTGTGTTGTCGTGTGAGAAATGGGGAAATGTATGATTCAATATTTAATCTCATTCTGAGATGAATTGACACCGATAAGAGAGCCAAGGTAACCTGTTCTGTTGACAGAGTGATAAGAACAGGTACAGTGTTCACTGTATGCACAGGACCTGATCCTTCTGCTTTGAGGTTTCTGTGTTCAGCTTGTGTAATCACTTAGCTAAAGGGAAGGGCTACTAATTTGGTTTCAGTTACAACTGAAGCTGAACAATACTATCTTTCACAATTAGCCTGGACTTGGAAAAAGGCCTTGAAAAGTTCATCAAGTGGACAGTACAGGAGCAGTAACCTTCCTGTTTATTTCTGGTTTTGTTCCTAAATTTTAAAAGACCAAAAATGTGTGTGTGTGTGTGTGTGTGGGGGGGGGGGGGGGTTGTTAATTTGCATCAACAGGCCAATGGCGAAATCCACTGATTATGATTTAAAAAGGGAAAAAAAATTGATGTATCACACAGTGACAATATACAAAAAGATGATAATCAAAAAGATGGAGATATACAATCCATTCAGAGGGCTGGGTATTATCCAAGAAACTCTACTACCACAACATGCACTATATGGCCAAAGGTTTGTGCACACCTGGCCTGCTTTTTAAACATCCCATCCTAACTTCATTCTCCCCCTTGCTGTCATAATACCTTCCACTTTTCTGGAATGGCTTTCCACTAGATTTTGGAGTGTGGCTGTGGGGATTTGCCCATTCCACCACAGGAGCATTAGTGGAGTCGAACATTGATGTTGTGCAAGCAGGTCTGGCACATTCTCAGGATTTCAGTTCATCCGAAATGTATTCAGTGGGGTTGAGGTCAGGGTTTTGTGCAGGGCGCAGAGTTCTTCCACTTCAACCTTGATACAGTAAATCATGCCTTTATGGACCATATTTGTGCACAGGGGCATTGTCGTGCTGGAAAAGGTTTGGGCTAGGGCCCTTTGTTTCCAGTGAAGTGATGCTACAGCATGTAAAGACATTCTATACAGTTGTGTGCTTCCAAAGTATTGGCAGCAAATGTTTGGAGAAGAAACCTATATAGGTATGACGCTCAGGCCATGCATTCTATACACCTCATCTATAATGATGTATAAGCAGCTGTAATTTGGAAGCCTTTTCCATCTATCAAGTTGACCAGGCCATATTGGGACGTATTTAGACCAATGTTTAGACTTTTCCATGTAGATCAAAATCAACAACAGTATTCATACTGAATAGCCATTTATTTTCTATGCTGCTTATCCACTGAAGGTTATGGAAGGAACCTGGAGCTAAGCCCAGCTGACCCTGTCTACATGTCCCTCCCAGTGTGTATTTCTTCTGGGATGTCCAGTTACTTCTCACTGTAAAAACATGTAGATGGGCAGGTTGGCTTTGCTAAGTTGCACATAGGGACGACTGAGTGTATACTGTACATGGTGCACTGGTGATGGACTGGTGTTCCGCCCAGGGTGATTTCTCCCACCTTGGGCCAGTGATACCTGGGTTATCTCTGGATCCTCATCTTTGACCAGGATAAATCAGTAACTGAAGCTAAATGAATGAACACAGAGTAGCACATCAGGTAGTGTTGCCATCTCACAGCTTCTGGGCCCCCAGTTCAATCCAAACATGTCTCTGTGCTGAAAAAGCTGAGCTTTCCTCACAATGTAGTGACTCACCAAATGTGGGTCTATTGAAACATGAAGAAGAGTGGGAAGCATTATGTAATTGGTTATTTGACAGCCTTTAATCTGCTAAACATGCTAACCAGCAGTGCATGGTGGTGTAAATCGAATCTGCCATGTGCTGTGGGGCTTTATCTTTGATTATAACCTAAGCATTTCACAAACGTCTCTCCAGGCTGCATTAGCTATGAAAGCTTTTTTGGCATTAGTACTCTGATGGTCAGACTTCTAACCATCAACCAGTACTTCATAATTATAAGAAATAATATCTCTGAATAAAGTCAACATTCACCAAAGTGTATTAAATAGTTAACAAGTTGATATTTTGTTCCTTGAAACATCCTTTCTCAGAACGTTGTTGGGAAATACCGCACAATCCATCACTTGTGCCGCGCTCTTTTGAGTGAGTAATGTAGTATCGGGTAGTGTAGGTTTCAGGTCACAGTAATGGCGTATGTTTACATTTGTTGCCTGTGAGGAAGCATGGCTTTTCCGCCATCTATGAAGCTGATATGACTCTACACTCAACCTCACCAGCAGATGTGCTTTTTGTCATGTGTTTGGCAATCTAAAGAAAGAACAGTGTTAATGTTTACTGTTGTAAAACATTATTTTAATATTAGTTAAGGAAGCATGTTTCAGCATGTTAAGCTCTGGTCTCCGAGCAGATGGTTTGGGGAGCCAAAAGAAAAGAAAATCCTCTTTGGGATGTCTGAATATTAAGGAAAAAAGAAAGAATTCGATTTTACAGTGTTGTGATATATACACGAGAAAAGAAAGGGAAAAAATAGCAAACAGGATTTAATACCAATGAGTCTGTGTTTCTACATAAAACTTTGTAACATCAGCAATTTTGGACATGCTCTCAGAATACAACTAGGTTAGTCTTGTTTGTCTGTATTCATTAGTTTACAGTATATCCTGAATTTATTCTATTTATCCTTTCATTACATCTTTCAAAATGCAATGTTGATTTGTTTGTTTTCATGAAGGAACAAAAAAAAAGCAGACAAGAAGTATCACAATCATAGAAACTTCCACCTCATGAAAGTTACTTCGCACTTTTGCTTATCTAAGTTTCGATACGATTTCATGTTGTTCCGTGTGCAGCCTTTCGCTCTAAACGTTACCCCATAAGTCCCACCCTGTCCCCGATGGAGGTGGAAAAACACACAATCTGACAAAGAGGTGTAGTCATAATTAAGGTCAACTCCATCAGAGCCAGGACATTTGACATAGACTACAGTTGAGTCTAGTAGCAGCTGCGCTAGTTTTTAGTCTAATTTGTACAACCTTTGAGGAACGTGAGCAGGCACCATGGCGGTGACAATGTGCCAGGTGATGGGCTTCGTGCTGGGCCTTTTAGGGCTGGGGGGCGCCATTGCTGCTACAGCCATGGACATGTGGAGTACGGAGGATCTGTATGACAACCCTGTCACATCCGTCTTTAGCTACGCGGGCCTGTGGAGGTCGTGTGTAAGACAGAGCTCGGGATTCACAGAGTGCAGACCCTATTTCACCATCCTGGGACTTCCAGGTAATGTTTCAAGGCTCCTCAAATCCAGAACATTTCAAACTGTTGGGCACCTTCTAGGTATTCTGAATTTAGAAAATATTATTCTAAAAAAATGTATGTATTGTATGATATAATGCACATAACAAAAAGAAAGTCAGCTATACTACAGAAACTTTACACCAAGTCACTGAGAAACTTTACATGTTCATAATATGAAGAAATAAAATATTTAAGAGTTTGGATAATCGAAATAGAATTCAATCTAATGAAAGTAACGGTAAAATACAAGGATATTATAATAAATCCTGACGAAAAATATCAAATAATCATTTCAAATCTGCTAAAATGATCAGATTTAATATAAAATTACATAAAATTTTCATTCTAAAAGAATACTGCATGTTTCTAAATCAGTACATTTTCCCTAATTAAAAAAAAAAGGAAATTTTTAATACATTGCGGAAATTAATTCTGCCTATACAAATGAAGAAAACTGATCTTGGCATGATGCCCTGTGTGGTCATCTGACACCAACACGCGATGAAAAATGACACCATTAAGTGTTCAGTAACAGACACACCCTTAATGGCTCAGATGCGGAAATAGCTACCCCAAACCATCACCCCATATCTGAATCCGGGAAAGGCACACATGAAAATTTTGTGCAAACATATGATATGACCACTAGATATACACTGATAAGACGACACTATTCCGGTTTCAGACAAGAGTTCAGTAGTGGGCGCAGACCGGACAGACGAGCATCAGTGCTAACTGACAAATGGCTACGTTAATGTTACAGCTTGTGGGGTTCATGCTGTCAATATTAGGGACATTTCTGGCCAGCTCTGCAACAGCTATGGACATGTGGACTATTGAAGACCGTGCTTTTACTGTAGTAACCAGTATTTATGCATACTATGGACTGTGGTACTCGTGTGTGGGGACAGAGTACGGTACCACACAATGCCGGCCATATTATACTATTTTAGGGTTGCCTGGTGAGTTCACGTGAGAGAGAAAAAACCCGGTGAATAAATAAATAATTACCAAAGAATAGTATGATTTAAAAAAACAACAACAAAAACAAACGTGTAGCATATCAAAGGTGCCATTTTCTGTTGAACATTATGGACTTGCTTTCTTTCTGGGCGTGACCCTTGATAAGATTCTTCAGTTTTACTTCATGTACAGGATTACAATGTTTAAATAAATATCAAAGATTGGAAGTGCTTTAGAAATCGTTTTTAAATTTTGGTGCACAAAAAACGGACACAATGTTAGAAAGGTCAATTATGCCCTTGTGGCAAATCATATTCATTTTATTAGCTTTCAACAGCTTAGTACTTCGATCAGAGTTATTTTGCACCTAACATGTAGGTGTTTCAGGAAGCAGAGCCGTCTTCAATGGATTCTGTTATATCCTATAATTTCAGGTATTACTGTAATAATAACTCTGTTTTTTGTCTTTGTCCTCTTGATTGATCCTCAGGCCTATTCCAAGGTGTGAGAGCGCTTATGATAGTGGCCATCGTTCTTGGAGTTATTGGAGTCCTCATTGCCATTTTTGCCCTTAAGTGCCTCCGAATGGGCAACATGGAGGACCGCGTGAAAGCAACCATGACTCTGACTTCAGGGGTCATGTTTGTTATCGCTGGTGAGAAATGTTTATTTCCCCTCATCAATATTTCATTCTTCCAGCTATTATTAATTCATAAATTGTTAATGTGCACTACATTTCCTTCTCTCCAGGGATCTGTTGCATTGCCGGGGTTTCCATCTTTGCCAATTTGATCGTGACCAACTTTGCGCTCACAACCTATACCTCACCTAACGGGTTGGGTCTAGTTGGCTCGGGCCTTGTTGGGTCACCTCTTACTCCGAGGTAGGAGAATTACACACATTGCACATTCACACTGCGCAATTACCATCCCATTTATACCCTAGTGTTAATAACATTATAATGCCATTATCACTGATGTGTCGGTCAGATACACGTTCGGCTCAGCCCTGTTCGTCGGTTGGGTCGGTGGAGGTGTTCTGTTTGTTGGTGGCGTCATGCTGTGTTTGGCCTGTCGTGGACTGATGCCCGAGAAACAGTGAGTTTTAAGTTAGCAACAGTGATATCTGCACATTACTACTGTATTTACTGTTTAATGCCTAGTTCATTTCAGGGTTAAAACAACTGTGGAATAATCTTTCTTTTAGCTACGAAGGAACGGCATACAGACCTGCAACCCAGAGTGGCATCTACAGGTCAGAAGGCTATCCTAAGCCTTATAACAACTCCTACAAGGCTCACAGTATGGACGGCAGACAATCCAACCAAAGATTCGATTATGTTTGAAAGTTGCGGAATGCATGATAGATGACCGTGAGATATTAATACTGCCAGCGGAAAGTAGAACAGAAGCATCACAGTGATGCAGTAATATGCATGTAATAGTAATAATGTAGAAGTAGCCCATGATAATTCTTTAACAAAGGAGTACAGTGGACCCTCGGCTCACGAACGTGTTGGATGGCAAAAAAAATTGATATACAAACTAAATTCCCAAACAGATTTTGTACTGACCGGCAAACAAATCCTTTACTGATGTACAGACAGCCGACCCCCGCTTTGCGGCACAAACCTTAAGATCCGGTCAAGCACGCGGCGTGTGAATGTGTTCAATGCATTTTTTCGTTGTGTTTCTCTGCATGTTTGCTCTATGAGCCTTCATTATTTTGTCCCAAGTGGAAATGGTAGTGAGAGTAAGAAGCCTAAGCATATAACAGTTGAAATAAAAAAAAAAGAAAGAATCACAAAACACGAGAAGCACCACCATTATCCATCCACTACCGTCCAGCTACTCCAGGAACTACATATCCACCGCAAAGTTAACATTGCATTAAAATTATCTGTTTAGTCAATTTAGTTTTTATTTTTCTATGATTAAGGTTGTTTTATTCTATTGTAATTTTATTCTATGTTTTATTGCCACACATAAACCCATAATACACTTTAAAAACATGTTTTTGAGGGCTTAAACACATGAATTGTATTTACAATAATTTCAATGGGAAAAATTAATTCAGGTCTCGGATGAGTCTCGGAACGAATCAAGTTCATGAGCTGAGGTCCCACTGTATTTATAAAACACCCATAAAGATTGAATAAAGCTTATGATAAAGTAAAAACTTCGTTAGAAACATTTTGGACATTCAAACTGAAGTCTAGTCAGTGTCCAGGTTGAAAAAAGAAAACAGATTCCTCCATTATTGTAAAGTTGTTAGCCATTTTTTTTTTCTATTTGAAGTATTTTCTACTGTTCTTTATCGTGTGTGTGTTTCGGGTTTCTAGTCATTTTTCAAGCCTGTTTTTTGGAGGTTTTATTTTAGCTCATGTTAAGCCAGTTATTTTTAGTTTTAAATATACATGCCAGTTTTATTCTAGCCATTAATTTTTCATGACATAAATCATGTAACGAATAGAAACCCATTTACAGGTCTATGGTCTTAGCACTCTATCAGAGTACATTGCAACTTTATATTTGTTTTTAACTTTCATGTTTAATACAGGTTTACTTCTTTGCTTATGTACTGAATGAGTGAGCTGAATGGTACTCACTTTACAAAAATGCATTATTTAAACCATCTAAAATTATGGCTTCCTAATGGTTTATTTCTGTTTTGATGTTCTTAGTTATACAATATTGTATTGTTTCAAGTGTATTGGCCATATATGTAATGCTTTTCAGCATTTCATTTTTGGGTCAGTTGTCTCCTCTGTAGGTTTTGGGTGAGATTGTACTCCTGTGCATTTAGCATCCAGATTAAGATTATTGTATATCCATCATTCTGTGAGGAAGTGCATGACAGACGGCGTATGGGCCAGTTCTTTTCTTATTTACCGTGTTTAAATCAGGTAACAATAAAGTTTTGGTTTTTTTGGTAAAATAAAGCTATACCATTCTGTATACAAACATTTTTTCATACTTTATTTTCACCAACTATGCATTACTAACATAAAAATTATATTACAAAAAATGTGCAAAGCTCATGTATTATACAATTGAAATTCTTATTATTCAAACATTTTAAGACATATTCATGTATCTTTAATAAATATAATTTTATACCTTTTAACCTGCTAATTCATATCTAAAAAAGAAAGCAACACTGAAATTCTCTTTTGGCATCAAATCAAAATGTGCTTGCAGTCCAGCTGACTCTCCATTGACCAACGTGCAAGTTCTGAATCAGGCTTTATTCTTGACTGAAAACGTTGAATTTCCACAGTGATGAAAGGTTCTTTCACCTGAGGAACAGCTCATACAGGACATATAGATTATTGAAAGTTAAACATAATGATCCAATAGTTAGTTCCAGTCCACTAATTTGATTGGACAAGCAGAGTTCCATAAATGCTAATATTTAGTATAATGGCACGGGTACATTTCACTCTTTATATAACTACAGTTGTCTGTGTTCGGTGCATAAAATTTCAAATCCAGCAACATTTTGTTATAATGAAACAATTACTACACTTTCCACAGGCTGGCAAAACATAGAGCTCCATCCAGCTGTGGTTATTTGGGAACTATGTTTACTGTCAGAGCCCAAATAAACCAAATATTTATGTCTGAAATGTCAGTTAGTCTGCACAGCCATCTCTGCATGGCTGTGATTACCTGCAGCTTCATGCCTGTACCCAAATCATAGCCATGTTGATATTCACTATAGTAGTACTCTCAGTCATGGAATATGGCTTTATTAAATGTATTAGCTTTTGTTATAACTGTGTACTTTCTTTCTAAATGAAAGCAAGTACACACTGCCACCTTCACATCATTTATTATTAGCTCTTAAATTTTGCACGTGTGTGTGTGTGTGTGTGTATATATATATATATAAAAATAAATACATATACATATATATATATATATATAAAAAATTAGTTACAGTATGTGTGTGTGATGCGTGTGTGTGTGTGCATATATATATTTGATATATTATATATATATATTTGATATATATATATATATATATATATATATATATATATATAGA
>JAQLOM010000035.1:9045041-9057176 GCA_030068315.1 Chrysichthys thysi
AAGTTATTTCTGTGACCATTGTGAGTTTTTCTTTCATTGACTGAAGGGTACCAACAATTTTGTCCACGTGTGTAAATTTGAGTCTGGGGGTGCAGACCTGGAAGAACATGGAGAGCAGGTACATAAGGGGAAATGGACCATTTGAGGATAACGTGGGTGAACAATTTTGGTGAATTGGGCAAAACGTGCATGGGAGAAGATAAAGTAGTATGTGGAGGTAACCACATGGCTTGGTGGTAACTGGTCAGAAGGCCCAAGCAAGGCTAGCAACCCTAGCTACTCCTGGAATGCCATATCACGGCTGTCCATGTGCTCTTACCTCAACTTCCTAACAATCTGGGATATGTGATTTCTTTTTTTTCTGTACTCCAATGCATATGTGTCCAATAAAGGTTTTCTTCTTCTTTCTTCTAGTGGTGGAACATTTGTTTATCAGGGTTGCGGTGATTTTCTATTTTGGTAAGCCTTGGTGCAAGGTAGGAAATTTTACCCCAGGGCGCCAATCTATCGCAGAATGGTGTACCAGTACTTGGGTATTGAACAACACATTCGATAGACTGCATAATAGAGTAGGTTATTTGTCATAGTACCGCTTTTATTTTAGTGAGGTGTAATAAACGTTTGATCTTCATCAAGCCTGTACTCCCCGCACTGAAAAAGTAGCTTCCTCTTTATGTGAACCAAGGGCGGCTACAGAAGAGGCTGCCATAAACCCACTGTATGCATGGTGTTGGGTAAGAGGCTAGGATGCTAGGCCATTAGCTTGTTTAAAAAAAAAAACAACCCAAAGACAAGCAACGGTATTGTACAGTAAGCAGGAAATGGGATTTTTTTTTACTGTCTGGTATATAGGAGAATGTCGTAATAAGGTACAGTTCTGACAACTTATGATTGGTGGACTGAATCAGTATAGTGTAAATGTACACTGTAATTGTACACTGCAATTGTGTTTAAATTCATTCACTCATCTTCTGCCGCTTAATGCTGTTCAGGGTCATGGGGGGAGGCTGGAAGCCAATCCCAGCTGATTGTAGGCAAGAGGCAGGATACACCCTAGGCAGGTTGCCAGTCCACTGCAGGGTCAACACACAGACAGAGACAACTGTTCACACTCACATTCACACCTACGGGCAATTTAGAGTAGCCAATTAGCCTAATCCCCTCTGTGCATGTCTTTGGACTGTGGGGGGGAAACCGGAGAACCCGGAGGAAACCCATACGGGCGCATGCCATCTCCATACAGAAAGGTGCCCAGGTCCACCCCGGAGATCGAACCCATGACTGTCTTGCTGTGAGGCAGCAGTGCTAACCACTACAGCACCATGGCACCCTGTGTTAAAATTGAATTTTTATTGCTCGTTTAAGGTTTACATGGTTTACAGTGTTAGACCCCATGGCTGTACGTAGGTGTATGTTGGGGTACACTGGGAATGGACATATGGTGGCTTTATACTGAACATAAACATTTAAGGACATGGGGCTATATAGGGAATGGAAAGTTGAAAATGAGGCAGTGGATAGACGGGATACGGGATTGAACTCGTGGGGAACAAGTTTGTGTAAACATGGAGTATATGACCATAGAGGAGATGAACTGCTTTTTGGCCCTGGATAATGGATTTCTTTTCAGTTTGGAGCTGGTCAGTAAATGGTAGTGTCCTACAATGATCTTGTTTACTCTTGCTGTTACTTGTTGCCTTAATGCATTTGGTAGGAACCGGGGCTGCCTGTTTCTCTTAAGTTCTTTGGTTAACTTGATGTCTTTTTGTTCTGTCAAATCATAAGCTCTAAAAACTCCTTATCACATACTTGGCATGGACTTATTCTTGAAATGATGTTTAAAATCATATGAAATACTCTTAGGAGTGAAAGAGGGGTATTACCTACCTACCTACCTACCTTTTATTTATTTGTTTGTTTGTTTGTTTATATTTTTCTCTTTAGAACAGATGTTTGGGAGAGAAGGCACTTGAGAAAGTGCACATTTGCACTTGTTAATTTGGCAGGCATTACTTGCAAGTGGGGGGGGGGGGGGTCCAGTCTAAGCACTGAGCTTAGCAGTTATGGGTCTTGCTTACGGCCCCAGAAGCAGCTCTCTGGCAGTCCAGGGATTTGAGTTCACTGCCAGGGGATGCATGAAAAATTAATCATTATGACTGACAGTGTTGTAAAAATTTCATCATAGCCCATTTTCTATTGGTTGTATGTGTGTACACAGTATTGTGCAAAAGTCTTGGCCCTTGCAAAGAAATGCTGTAAAGTAAAGATGACCTTAGAAATAATAATTCAATCTTTCTACTTAAAATTCTACACCATGCAGAAAACAGTAATAAACTAAACAAAATCAAGATTTGATGAAATGACCTTTGCTTTTCTCCCTCAAATTGGTGCACTTTTATAAAGAAGTGAGATGGTGAGTTTTACTGAGCATCTTGGAGAATCTGACACAGTTCTTTTGAAGACTTGTTTATTATTATTATTTCTATTATTATACTGTATATTAAAATGGATTGCATTGCATTGCATTTACACTCAAGACCATTGACCACTGGTAGGCCACTGAACTACACTGACCTCATTGTCATGTTCTTAAAACCAGTAGCGACATCATCATGCTGGAAGTAGCCATTATAAAATGGGTAAAATATGGGCATATAGGGAGGCACATGGCCAGCAGCAGTACTTGAATAGTCTGTGGCTTTCAAATGATGCTTGATTGGTATTAAGGGGCCACTTTTTGCAAAAAAATAATTCCCCACATTGTTAACATCCACCACCAGCCCGAAGGACTGACACAAGACAGGTTGGGTTTGTGAATTCAAGCTTTTATGATGTGGATGCTGAATTTTCACCGCACCCTACCACCTACATGTCACAGCAGAAATTCCTCAGGCCAAGTAATGTTTTTTTCCACTTTTTTGCTGTCCATTCTCAATGAGGCTGCATGAATTATAACCTCATATGCTTGTTCTTGGCTGATGGTAATGGTACCCAATGTAGTATTCTGCTGTTGCAGCCCATTCACCTTAAGGTACGACATTTGTATTCTGAAATACTTTTCTGCACACTACGTTTGTAAAGAGTGGTTATTTGACTTGCTATAGCCTTCCTGTCAGCTCGAACCTTTCTCCGGTACAGGCGTTTCAAATAAAATTGCATGGGATTATATACAGATGATTTTTTATTTGTGCTGCTGTCATGATATAGCCAGTGCAAATATTTATGGAGTAATAAAACTGAAGACATATGTTTCTTGGATATGATTGCCTTGGTAAAGACTTTGGTATCCCCTCTTACCGTTGATGTGATTACTATGAAAACAGGTTGCTCTACTGTATGCTTTTGTGCAAACCTTACCCTTCATCATTGATTAAAATTCACCACAGAGTATCTTTTGCTGTCACATACTCCAGGTGTGGCCAAGTCTTCAGCCAGTAGGAGACTGTCAGGGAGAGGCCTCGGTCATTCATACTGATTTTGAGGAAGATGAATGAGAAACTAATCGTAGGTGTCAGTTCACATCCAGAGCTATACGATGCAGAGCTAAAAATCTATATGTGCAGCTCATGGTGAGCTTCGGTTTGACAGAGTGACAGGGTGTGCAGACTGTCTGAGATATTGTGTGCATTGCGATATCTTTTTATAACCTGTAACAATTGCAAAGGAGGCAATTGATTTGATGATGCAAAAATTTGTACTGTTTTGAATCTTTAAAATGAGTTTGTGTAAGTACCTTGCCAGACATTAAGTATGAAGCTAATATTATTAGCATTAAATCTTTAATGCAGCGCTACTGTTTTGCTGACCGTTGGGGTGGCATTGTGGCTAAGTGGTTAGCACTGTCCCTCACAGCAAGCAGGACCTGGGTTCAAGCCCCGGGTTCGACACGGGTGCCTTTCTTTGTGGAGTTTGCATGTTCTCCCCCTGACCACGTGGGTTTCCTCCGGGTGCTCCGGTTTCCTCCCCCAGTCCAAAGACATGCATATGCGCATGCTTTCGGGCCCACAGTGCACCAGCCTATAAAATTGATGGGCGAAGTTAAATAAATAAAACAGTTTGTTAGCACACCTTTATATCGTGATGCATATAGTACATTGTATTATCTTCCAGTATGGTGATATTGCAACATCTGTCATTTCAGCCGTTCATAATATTGATGCGTTTTTTAAGGGATTCTAAATTTTCTTTCTGATTGCAGCCTTTTAAACTGTTAGAAGCTTACCCTAAGTAGTCCATGTACTATTTTGAATAGTAGCCTAAATGTGAAATTATATGAACTTGAGAAAATGAAGAAATAAAATCAAGGCTCAAAGATGTGTTTACATCACTTTTTTTTACATTTAATTTTTTTATTATTCTTGTTTGAGACTGTTATCTGTTCGCCAGCATCCTTGGGACATTTCATCAGTCCACCAGTATCAGTTAGGTTCTAGTGGCCTGAAAATCCTTATATCTTTCAATCAAAGTCATTTTTACTGACTTTATGGGTATACCATCTCAATGTCAGCTAGCTGCACCCAATCCATCAAAGGCAAGCAAAGATGCATTTAGCTCATGAGATAACTGTCGTCAAGTGTGCTGGGCTTCTATTATCCGTCCATTCACACTCTCGTCCTCCCACTTTTGCAGGACCATGGTGGTGTCTGCAATAGTTTGATCTATGATAAAAGTGAAAATGGCTTTGAGTCCGTTCGAGTCGGTCTCTTCTTTCACTGTCCCTTGGTAAAAATTGCTTACAGGCTGGTGTCCAAACCCTTTTCAGAGATCTCAGCTGTATTATTCATGTCCCATCTTTCAGGGCCATCTGAGGTTAGACACTATTAATATCCAAGATGTGGGCTCATGTTTCTGCTGTATTGTCTCCTTTGATGCATCCTCGTCGGAATGTGACTTATAATTAGGCTAATTTTACATCTGCTGCCTGATTATTGGCATTACAGAAGCGTCACTGTCTTGATTATTGCTATAATAAGGGGCTTTGTAGGACGACACAAAAGCTACATGGATCCTCTGTTTTACCCTTGAAAGGCTTTGTTATCCCATGCCAGTGAGTCACTTAATGAAATGCACGGCTAGAGCTTTGTGGCACTCACAGCAGCTATTAATTCTTGCTTTGGTCTTGTCCAGTGCATAATTTTAACTGGGTTTTTATTCATTTATTCATTCATTTATTCAATTCCTTTAGTCTGGCATGTGAGCAAGATTCTTTTTGCACAGTTTATGTAGTGCCATAAATCACAGCCTATGGTGGAGTTAAACCCAAGGGTTAAGAAATAATCTACTTGAGCTTGTTGTGGATGTGGTGTTTCTCAAGCGCTTGCCTAGTTGCATCCCTCTGTTGGCAGCTGTGATAGATGATGGAGATTATGGCTTTTCATTAAACCCTTTTTAAATTGGTCCAGACAGTAGTGCTCAGGGTATCTTTCAGGTTGTGTACAGCATTCTGTAATGTGATTAGTTGTAGTCCATTATACATCAGACTTGGCTAAGCATATCGTTGTAAACATGAGTGAAAACTGATTTGGTACAGTCCCCGTGAGCGGTATGGTGGGGCAGTGTTTAGCGATGTCGTCTCGCAACAAGAAGCTCCAGGGTTTGATCCCCAGGCTCACTGGGCCTATCTGTGCAGAATTTGCATGTTTGCCTGTTCTTTGCAAGTTTGTGTGTTCTCCCCAGGTACTCCAGATTCCTCCCATTAGGTAAGCTTGGCTGCTATAAATTGCCCATAGGTGAGGATCTGAGTGTGAATGGCTACCCAGCCACATCAGGAAGGGCATCTGGTGGAAAACCTTTGCCAAATCGATCATGTGGGCGATGAATGATCTGCTGTGGTGATCCCTGACAGTGAAAGCCAAAAGGAGAAAAAAGATGAGGAGAATCGACCTGTGATGGTCGCTCAGTTTGTGGAAGCACCTCTCTGTTTAGGGGTCATTCTGTGCAGTAGATGTAGTCGAGCTGCTGCTCCTCAGAATCTAGAGGAGCCAGTCGAGATGATTTGGTTGGCTCTCGCGAGAGGCATGCCCAACTGGATAGAAACCCTGGGGTAGACCTAGGGACCTGCCGGAGAGATTATGTATTCTAGTTGGCCAGGAATTATCTAAGGATCCTTCAGGAGGAACTGGAATGTGTGCATGAGGACAAAGAAGTCTGGATCTCATGACCTCCTCCTTGGAAAATGTAAAGAAAATGAATGAACGAATGAATGAATGAAAGGTCAATGGTTTGGTAATGGAGGATTTCAAGATTGGACAAATGTAAGTCCTCACTCTGCATAGCTGTATATGTTGTGATTCTGGTACTTTGTCCTTTCTGCCGTCAACATGCCTTCACTCTAGAGAGACTCTGACTAGCTCTGTGATACATTGAGAAATATGGTCAACCATTTACATTAATTTATATTTACAGTCACAGACAACACACAAACTCGCCTACATGTGGAAAAAGCAAACAAGCAAAACAACAAAAAAAAACCAACGGATAGTGCTTGTTCTGGTGTTATCTGCATTATTGTATATGCTCTGAAACATTTTATTTATTCTGAATAATACATTTGTACTCAGCTAGCCCACACACATGCTCACACAGATCTGATTACTTAGCAAGTTTTATGGCAAATTTGTTTTCAACATTGTTTGTAATGAGGATCAATCTGTTGTGTTGTTATTGATCTCGTTGCTAATGTGATCCTGACTTACGGATGTGAGCCAAATAGGCTTTGTCACTTACACTCTCGGAGATGATAGCATACTTCAGTTTTTGAAATGAGCATTGATTAAAAGTACTGTTGCTAATGGACAATCTGCATTAGGAAATCTTTAAAGCGTGTGAGTCAGGTGGTGTGGCTCTTGTGCTCAGTAATTACTCAATGCAAAATTTAAGAGGGATAATTCCAGTTAATCATGGCTAAGTGTTAGTCAAGTTATGTTAACTGCATATAATGCGTTTCTAATTAGGACACTCCATGGACTTAAACATGATTTATCAGCATCTATTATACAGCACGGTCTGTAGTACAGTAGCAGGTTTGCTTGTTGTGTTTCTGTACTCTAGCATTACATTACATTACATTCTTATCCAGAGCGACTTACATTTGTCTCATTTACACAACTGAGCAGTTAAGGGTTAAGGGCCTTGCTCAAGGGCCCAGTAGTGGCAGCTTGGTGGGACTTGGATTTGAACTCCCGACCTTCTGATCAGTAGTGCAGCATCTTATCCTCCTGAGCTACCCATGCCCTCAGCACAAATAAAGCAATGATGATAAGACTGCAATTAAATAATTTCAGCTTTAGCTTGGGGCTATTTTGCATATACGAGGGGGAATCAAAAAGTAAAGGCAAAATACATTTGACGGCTTTGATAGAGGTAACTGTGAGAAACTGAACACATCACTTTTCCACATAGTCCCCATGCAAGATGACAACATTTATTGTATCATTCGAATAGCTTCTGTATTCCTGCAAGAAGAGGATTTTTCCCGCTGCTTCATCATTGACTTCATCATCAGAGGTGAATCTGCAACCATTCAGCAACCACCCAGCGCCTCCTTCAGTGGACAGAAGATGCGATAATCACTCAGTACCAGATCTGGGCTGAAAGGAGGATGTGGAAGACGTTTGAACCCAAGCCATCATCATGGTGCAGCAAGAATGTTTTGGACAGCATTGTTCTTCTTTTGCTGTGAATTGCAGGTTGATGTTCAGCTTGCCGCAACGCACAGTAATTTGCACTGTTTACCCATGGGCTTGGAAATGTGCCAGAATAGATCCCTTGATGTCCCCAAAAAAGTTAACATTTTCTTGAGGGAAGACTGACTTGAATTTCTTCTTCGCTGGATAAGATGGAGGTCTCCGCTCCATGCTTTGTCTCTTGCTCTCCAGGTTATCATGTAATTTAAAAATGACCTTTAGCGTTCGGTTCTCCCTTGTATGTTGGCTGAACAACATAGAACTTCCAGTGCTTTTATGCACAATCTACAATTCGCAGGGGGCAAACGTAACTGTGTGTGGAACAGACTTTAGCAGACACTGGTTGTTTTGTGGTGATGCCCTGCCAGGTCTGTAGTGCTTCAAGGGCCTTTTGCATTCCGTTTGTGCGCGGAAACTGATTTAGCGGCGGTAAATGTCCAGGTGATGTCCTGCTAAACAATGAATTTTGCACAATATGATGGAGTTGTGTTGTCTTTTTAGCTAGCGTGTGGATTACCTGAGGTTTTTACCCCCCCTCCCTTAAAACAAACTGGACAGAGTATACAATGACTTGGACCGGGAGGTCTGCTTTAAATCAAGTTCAGTATAGTGGAGTACAGAACCAAGTCAACTGCATACTGTCAGTATCTCTCCCCCACCCTTGTTGGCATTAGTCATCTAGCTTTTAAACACATGGCTAGTTACTAAAACAAACCATTTTGATCCAAAACAATAACACTAATGATGAAACATATTATTGTAAGAGAGTGATTTGCGACAGTGAAATAAATAATGGAGCATAGTTTGAAAAAATAGAGGTTTTTCTATTGTCACACAAGGCATAATGTCATATTGCACAGCCCTGTTTGTTGCTGGGTTCAGTTTTATCATTTTGGAATATTTTATAACACTAATATGGACTCACTGGCCACTTTATTAGGAACATCTCTAGACCTGCAAATGGACCTGTGCAATCATCCATTCATCCCATCATGTGGCACTAGTACAATGGATATAATCATGAAAGTATAATTCAAGGGCTTCAGTTAATGTTCACATTAAACATCAGCATGGGGAAAATTGTGCTCTCGGTGACTTTGATCTCAACATGATTGCCGTACTGGCTCATCAAAGCTGGACAGTTGAAGATTGCTGAAATCAGAAAACAGGCGATGTTTTGACAGTCTTTGGCTGTGCACATTCAGTGAGCCCGTGCCCACTCTGGCCTCATGTTCCTGTGCTTGGCTGCCAGTGGAACCTGATGTGCTCATTTGCTTGCAGCTGTGAACGCAGCAGGTAAAACTCATTTTGAGGTAAATCTCTTTCCTGCCATTCACCTTCCTTGTCTCATTTTTCCTTTTTTTTTTTTTCGAAATAAAATTACACTCCCACACCCACATCTGTGTTTAATCGTCACTACAATTCTTATTTCTTTTTCTGTTTGACATGTTTGCTAGACGCCTTCCTAAAGCAGCCCAATAATTCAAAATATCTTTGTTCAAAAATTACACAGACATCTCAAAAGTAAATAGACACCACTCCTTACGGTTTATCTATGCGGACCCCACCCGGTGTTTCAAACTTGTCGATATATTATTATTATTTTTCATTTCAGATTACAATATACAGTGCAAAGTCACTAGAACTCGAATTTCTTAAAAGTCGAACAAACCAGATCACAAAAAAAAAATGACCTAGAGCTCGATCTGAATCTCAGAAGTTGAACCGTGAACGCTGACCTCAGATAACTTGTACGCGCAGGGAAATGAGACATGCGGCATGTCTGAGCGGAAAACACAGGGTAACCCTTCAGCCTCAGCCTCACATTCGCTCTGATAGCATCGATTGTTGATGGTGCTTTTTTTTATTGAAGATATCAGGCAATTTACCCTGTTAGAGCGGTGAGGTGAGGTGACACGATCCAGGCTGCAGTCAGATGGAAAATCCATTTCAGGCTTTATTTAGGCTCCAGGCAGAAGTACGTAAGATGGCAGGCAAACTCATAGTCAAAGAACAGGCAGGGTAACCGAATAACACCATGAAAGAACAGACTATAATCATAAATTCAAATAAAAAGTGAGAAGGTCAGAACCGGAAGACAATACAAACGCCTGCACCTGGCGCACATGCACACGCAGCACTGCTGCTGGGAGTAAACAAAGCGGGTGCGCACGTGGATGCACATTGTTTGGATACATTTATTTTCTTACTTTACAAATTACTGTTTTGATAAATGTTCTTAGATGTGTTTAGCATATGCGTTTCTTGTTTTATCCTGTTCATTTTGTGTTTAAATGCTAAAAAAAAAAACCCACATTCCGGTGTAATTCTTTGGGGCCGGGAATGAATTAATTGGTTTTCCATTATTTCCTATGGGGAAAATCCGATCAGAACTCGAACTTTTTAGGATTCGAACCCACGCTCGGAACGGATCAAGTTCGAGTACTGAGGTCCCACTGTATTAATTGTTTATAGCAACTAGCCATGCAGCGAACACCTGACGCAAAAGAGTTGTGTGATTTTCACAACAGCTTCCCGCTCAGGTCGACCTGGGCCCTCTGACAAGTGTGTGCGGTCTGTCAAGAGGATTGTTGCAAAAAATCCCTGTTGTAAGGCCGATGATATTGCAGAGCAACTCCAAGTGAGTCAGAGTACTTCTGTGAGCTATCTCCATCAACTTGCTACTATGGCAGAGCAGCTAGAAGGAAGTTCTTGGAAAGGAATCTTTCAAACATGATGGCGTCTATTTACTTTTGAGATGTCTGTGTATATGCTCAGTCTAACAATGCATATTAACACTAAAAAACACATGGCGTGCCTATGCCTCTGCAACTAAGTGGTGGAAGCATTAAGTTTTCAATTGGCTCATGCATCCATCCATCTGGGCGTGTAATGCATAGTATAATGCCTTTAAACAGTTATGCACAGAAGCCAGTAGAGAACAGGAAGCAGGGATTGGGGCTGATATAGGGCTGTATTCACAGTAGAGTTAAACATGGGTACTGAGGTGTGAAAACTGCGATCGTTTGCACTGGTGTTCAGACCTCAGACATGGCAGCAGAGTATAAGAAGTTGCACGAGAGATATGAAAGCTTCCTGGAAACAGAAGTGTGCCTGTGTTATGTCCGATTCTGTCCTTGAATACAAGTCGGCTTTTTTCGTGTTATACTAGCTCGAGTGAAGAGCAGTATTAAGTTGAGGGACACTGTCGTTCGATGTATTTCAACCTGAAATGCTTTTATTTTTTTAAACGCTTTTCTTCTTTCTGAAAGACAGACACTTTCTTAAAATCATGTCAAATAACTGTAGCATCTTTTTTTTTTTTTTCCTATGTGCACTTTGTTTTCCGACGCTCTTCTCTGAGCTCCCAGCCAGGGCTGTAACATGAGCTTAGTTTGTCTGGTCATAAAAGGAGCAACAGAGTCAAGGATGGTGGAGCAAGGAGTCTATAATAGGGGTAACTATTTCGTCGGCTCCAAGCTAAGGTGATGCGGACACGACAAAGTCTTAATATAAAGTTCTCAAAATAGACATCTGAAAAACAACTGATACTGTTGAGAGTTTATGAGCTGATGTTCGCATGATGTATTTTTATTTTATTTTTTTTAAGATTAATGCTAAAGATCATTGGCAACATGCCATTGTATATTCTTTTTGTATGCTGGGAATAAAAAAAATACCAAATAAGATTTGGGAGTGTGTGCTTGATTGCGTGGAGAATTATTAGAAGACTGAGCAGTGTTAAAAGAATCAAGAAGACGCATGACCTCACTAATCCCTTAAATCGAAAGGCTTTTTTTGATCATGTCGTGATCAAAAAAACATTAAACATTTAACTGATCTAACAACAATACTGATTATTAACTCGATGAGTTTTTGTTTGATGATAATTTATCCAGTATGTCAGTGATGTATAGATTAGGGATGCAAATTATTGATTAATTCATTAATTATTAGTTGGCTGACCTTGTCGATCGATTATCGATTAATTGATAAGTGGCGATTCTTCCCTGAATTTCCCTGTTTCAATAGGGTCTATAAGAATATAAGCTAAATTTAGTTCAAATACTGAATTAAAAAAGTTATATTCCTTAATGAAGGATTTATTGTACCATTAGGAACACAGAGCAGACAAATGCATGTTGTATTACAAAATAAATTCATTGTAAAAATTACGGCTTCTTTAACATGAAAATAAATTGTGGACTGCCTGATCTCTTGGCATTTGAAACATTAGAAACATGAGAAGAAACGGAATGAATTCTGAATAGAGAGCCAAACAGAATATTATTTAGCTCTAGCCTATATAATATAAATAAAGTATTAACCTAGGAGGCTATTTATTAGGAAAACTTGAAACATTATCAGCGTTAATAATCTCCCTTAATCTGAGAAGAGTTACAGTAAAATTACTAGGAATGGAAACTTGGCTTTGGGAAAACCGATTTGG
>JAQLOM010000035.1:9157685-9168914 GCA_030068315.1 Chrysichthys thysi
TAATCATGTTACACACCTGATACCAATTAACTTAATTAGTTGCTAGATGTTCTCCCAGCTGAATCTTTTTAAACTTTTTCAGCCATTTGTTTCCCCGTGCCAACTTTTTTGGGACCTGTAGTAGGCATCAAATTTGAAATGTGCTCCTTTAGTGGATAAAGGTGTACAATTTCCCGGGTTGAACATTTGTTATGTTATCTATGTACTGTTGTCAATAACATATTGGCTCATGTGATTTGAAAGTCGTATAGTTTTCACTTTATTCAACTTTAAATAACGTCCCAACTTTTCTGGAATTTGGGTTGTAATTTATTGTGATAGAAAGTCAATTTGGATTTGTTCATTTATTGATGGTTTAAAAGGAATACAGTTCAACAGACAGACCTTACTTGAAGGAAATATCATGAGAAGAACCAAGCTAACAGCTTCTCTGAGTCTCTGTCATGAAAGTAGGATGTCCTGTTTATGTCAAATCGAGTTTTGGATTGGTTGATGATGCCGGAACATAACTTTGTGCAATAAAGTTTGGATTACAGGCACTTTGTTCATTACTAGTTATGATACCATAAGTGAATTACAAACATAATTATGTTCAGAAGGTGTGTAGAAGGTATGGATTCAAGTCCCAGCACCCCCAAACTGCCCCTGTTGGGCCCTGCAGCCAATTGCAGGGGCACAATATCATGGCTGACCCTGTGCTCTGAACCCAACTTCCTAACAAGCTGGGATATCTGAAGAAGAGAATTTCACTGTACAGTAATATACATGACAAATAAGGGCTGTCCTGTTTCTGTAGTCCCAGACCATTGTGCAACAATTTTAGCAAGTGTCCAGCTCTAACATTTATGAATATGTTAGTATTCAGATGTGACGTGATCAGGAAAAAAAGATTAAAATGTGCACTGCATGGCAAGTCCATGTGCAGGACTGGTAAACGGTCTGGTTACCAACTGTCTGGTTCAGTTTCACCCGTAGTTCCTTTTGTGGACAGATGATGGTGCCACTGTGTAAGAACATGTGTGTGAAAGCCTCAAACTGTATTCACATACACTCACAAATTAGGCCACGTTGAGCTCAGAGATTTTGTGTGGCCACTTCAACCAGAGCAAAAAGAAAAAGAGTGGCCAAATGTATTCAAGTTTAAGCAACTATGGGTCAGTCAAGACGACGACAGGGTTTTTTGTGGATCAAAGGTCACCCAGACATAACCAGAAACATTTACATTTACAACACCCTTATCCAGAGCGCGAGACTTCCAGAAGGGTTTTTAGTCTCTGTTGAAAAGCTTATCCTCATACTAGTGCAAACAGGTCAGTATTCAAGAAACCTATACGTCTAAAACCCTGTTCCATAGCAGCAACGGGAACACTGCACATGTGAGGTTTTTTTTATTTAATTTATACAAGCAGTGTAGATTTAGTGCTTCTTTAATTGTATAGTGAAGAGGTGCGTCTTTCGTCTTCGTCTGAAGACACACAGTGACTCAGCTCTTCAGACAGCCAAGAGTGTAAGGTTTTCATTTTAGGATTTCATGGCCTTTTGGAATACCGTGCCATAGGCTGGCGTCTCATCTAGGGTGTGTCCTTACCATGCACCCTGTGTTTCAGCTCTGGTTCCACCACAACCTTGATCACGATACTGGTGGTTACTGGAAACGAATTAATTAATCGGACTTAAATGCCTTGGGGTGGTGTTGTGGTAGCCAGATTCACATGAATTCATTTTCACCACTTTGTATTGTTGGGTAGGTCTGATGAAGATGGTATGTGTGGACCAGCAGCAGCACCGGGCCTTCACTTATTTTCATCAGATGTGACTGGAAAAAAATACACAGCTGATGTAGCATTTTATCTCAGACACAGGGGAAGGTGTGAGCAGTGCTAAGATTATGAGCATTATGTTCAAAGAAGTAACATTAGGACTGCATGATCGAAGAGGTCGTCTATCCATTTGGCTTTTTTTAATCACGTTACTTTGGGTACTCATAATTTAGTGGAGTTATAATCTAAAGTTTGGCGCTGCTCTGTGGGGCATTTGGAGAACCATAAACCGTGTTTTGGTCGGAAAATGTTGAATCCAGTCTGGCAGTGCTAGGTAGCAATTCGTTTTAAACGTTTATTAAACCACATTTTGGAAGAGTAGTGAAAGAAACCTGTCCACACACTGGGCATTTATTCGGCCTTTTGGTTATACAACCAAAAAAATCTGTGAATAATTATGTAATGCAATAAAAAATAAATATATGAATCTTCTATTTTTTTTAATTACAAAATATAATAAAATCAACACTCCAAAATAAATATTTCCCCAACTGCCATTTTTCCCCCACTTTTTTTCAGCTTCTGAGCCGAGAGCCATCTACACTGCTTTCTGATTGGCCCAATTTGTTATTTCGCTCGAAGAAAAGCGCGCGGTCTGATTGGCTGCTCTGGATTGGCGTCATAATGAGAGGTGGGCCGCCTTGGCTTCGTGTTGCCAGATTGGTATTCAAACGTTTTATAAATAAAAGATATCAGCCTTGGAATTTGTTCGTTTTAAAATCTACTATATTCTTTCCACCTATATTTACCCAATCTTAACCGTATCTTAGTGTGCATCCTGACATTTATCGCAATCTATAGCTCTCTCTTTGAATGAACCGGACCCCTGTTTGACCCGTGTAAATCCCACCAATCTGGCAACCACACTTTCGGTTCGGAATCTCTGTGTTTTTTTTTCTCTCCTGTCACTGACACATGTAGAGCAAAAGCGCAGCCGGATCGCTGAGCAGGACAGAGAGCTGGAGAAGACGGACCAGTGCGGGACACGCAGAGACACACACACACACACACACAGAGACACACACTCACACACAGCGGCACGCGAAATGATCGAGTCTTTCCTGGATCGCGTTTAACGCCAACACGGACATTTAAATCATCGTGAGAGGAAAGAATCCCAGAATAAAACGTCACGGCACCAAGTGGAAATATAATCTGAAAACTCCATTCGGTCCCTCTCTCTCTCTCTCTCTCTCTCTCTTTCTCTCTCCGTGAGAGAGTGTGCGCGCGGACGCGCGCGCGCGTGAGCGAGTACGTGCGCGTGTTTGCAACCGAAAGCTGCCTGAAACCGCACTGGACTTTAAAACCGCGCGGAACTCGGACTTTTCAACACAACAGCGCTCTCTGAGACTATAATAATAATAACAGTTGTTGTTGTTGTTGTTTTGAGAAGCTCACAGTGTAATATCCTCGGAGTCTCCGCCGCCGAAAGACCTGCGTTTGGTTTGTTTGCAGCTGACAGAGAGACAGAAGCGAGGCGAGGTGAGTTGGGCGGTTTTCTGTGGTACCTCAGACTGCACTTGTGCTCGTGACGCTGAGAGCTGTAACTGGATACATTAGTGCGGATTAAGCCGAATAAGAGGCAGGTCGCAGATGGCTGCTTCATGGCCACTGATTAGAGTCACTGTAAGCCACACTTAACTTGGCTTTGCTCTCTGACCACATTAAACAATGCGGATTATGTGCACTCACTCATACACACTTGTCTCGTTTTCCTTTTCTTTAGTTATTTAAAAAAATATATATACTGTGTGTGTGTGTGTGTATATATATATATATATATATATATATATACGAGCACTGAGGTATTGCTGCTGAGAAGAGCCTCCACTAATGGGCTGGAGACTGAATAAATATATATATATATATATGAAAAAGCCACATAAACATGATGATATGCCTGGTTTCTGTACCTCTCATGTCCTTCCTACCCTACCCCGGCTCTCACGTGCGTCTGTGCGGCGTCTCGTGTGTTTCATGTAACTTTGGGCTGAAATCAGTCCCGGGATCTGAGCCTCCTTGGGGTTTAACCCCCCCTACATTCTGCCCCCAGTCGGAATGGGACTGCACTGGGGGCTCTTCTGCATTACCCTGCTGCCCTCCTGCCTATTCATCTGCTCTTAGATGTGATCAGCACTGAGGTATTGCTGCTGAAAGAGAAGAGCCTCCACTAATGGGCTGGAGACTGAATGCATCTCTCTTCCTCTGTGTGTGTGTGTGTGTGTGTGTGTGTGTGTGTGTGTGTGTGTGTGTGTGTGATTACTTCTCAGTAAATAGTTGCTCTCCGACTGGAGGATGAAATCGGAGAAAGATTAAAGCGAGTGAAAATCGCGCTGATTAGTTGGAAAGGGGGTGAAGGGAGAGGAGAAGGAGGAGAAGAAGCAGCGCGCGCGTCGGGGTGCAAGTGCAGTGCGCAGGCGCGGGACGCGGCGCGAGCGCCTCTGATAGGGGATTGATGGACTCGAACAGACTGGACGCCTAGGCATGGGGCACGCGCGCAGAATTAGTTTACTGATTAAACCCTCATTTCTGGGGAACAAAACAACACACAAAAGAACACCACCACCATCATCATGATGAGCAATGAGAGTAACAGCAGTGCCTACAGGGGTTAGTTAATGCATGCACTGTGGCAGTGGGGAGTGTTGATCTGCACTCTTGAGTTAGACCTCTGTGAACATTGCAGGTGTTCGTACAAGCTCACCCTGTTTTTTGTTGTTGTTCTCCTGGGGACTGGAACAGAACTTGGCCAGTCCAATATGCGCACTTGTGAACGGCTCATGCAACTTTAATAACGGCCATGATTTGCTCCGGGTCCATTCGCAATAACACTCGCTTAGCCAGAGAGAAAACATTGACCCGGCATGAAGAATGGCTCAGCTCAGGGTAATGTGCTATTTAAAAGCAATTTAAGGAGCTCGACAAAAGCCATGCAGCGCCTCTTTAATTGTTCCAGCAGCCCCAGTGTTATCAGGCGAGCAGACATTCATCACCAAAGAGCCGACCTCAGCATTTAGATAAGGATCAAGGGCAGATTAGTGCTTCAAACGAGCTCGAGATACGGACGTGCGTTATGACATCCAAAAAGGTTCCTTATAATCCAAATGATCTTTGTGGGGGCATCTCGGTGGATCCGGTGTAGGGTGAAAAGTAAACTGGTGAAAATTAGGCCACAAGTTAATAAGACCGGGTGCTTTTTGTTGTTGGGTTTAATTGCTGTCACGTATTACTTGCAGCTTTGCTAAAATGACGGTCGAGTTCCTCAATGCCACTGTAAAGTTTTTCCCTCTTATCATCGACGCTGACCTTCCACCAAGAAGCGGCACACCTGGAGTGTAGATAAAAAAAAGGGCCCCCAAATAAGCATTAACATGTGTGTGTTTGGGTTTCAGCAGAGACGATGGTGAACCCAGGTGGCAGTGCTCAGTCCGCACCAGTTGGAGCTGGTACCATGTCGTGGAAGCGCTGCGCAGGCTGTGGAGGGAAGATCGTCGATCGCTTCCTCCTCTACGCCATGGACGGCTACTGGCACAGCCGCTGCCTCAAATGCTCGTGCTGCCAAGCCCAGCTCGGAGAGATCGGCACCTCGTGCTACACCAAGAGCGGCATGATCCTGTGCAGAAACGACTACATCAGGTCAGACCTAACACTGTGTGTGTGCGTGTGCGTGTGTGTGTGTGCATATATGTGTGGGATATGTTGCCTCCATGTTGGGATACCCCAGATATAAGATCCCAGAACTCTACATGGAGACGCTGAGCTGAATGCGTGATGGGGTGTGTATTGTTTCATCTGACAAAGAGTAGCAAATGTTTGCATGTAGGCAGCATATAAGATATTGTATTGCAGTCTAATGGACTGAGTGCCTCTTAATCTAAGTGCGTCTCAGATCTCTGAAGACGTCCATCTGGGCATCGAGGCTGTTTGATTGCCACGTGAAATAACATTTGGAATGTAACGACGAGACGGAGCGCAGGACATTATGGGAAAAGTCGTAAGGTGTTGGGCGTCCCAGGGAGAGCGGTGGATTTTCCATTGAGAACATGTGTCTCGGATTCTGCCACAGCGGCGCTCGTTAAACCGTTGCGGGTAAAGTCCTCTCGCTGAAAGAGGTCAAGCAATTGACATGCTGGCTGAGCCTGAGACGAAAGGGATTCTTCGGCAGAACATCTGCGGGGCTTGTTTTTCATCATAGAAAGAAGGGAACCACAGCAGCACTTGCTTTACAAGGCACTAGAAAACTCGAGGGCTAGGCCGAGTTAGGACGTGCGCAGGAATTTAAAGGGGTTTTTGTGTCCCGTCCACCGCGTTTGTGAACCAGAAGGAGACAATTTAATTAGCGAAAAGGGCCCTTTTAAATATTTACATAAGGCCGTCTGACACTTGGAGTGAAGGCTGGGTCACTGTAGTCTCACTCACCTGGTGTTGCCTGATTTGACGGGGCAATCATTCAACGGTTTGACCTCAGCAAGGGCAAGCGTAGTGCACTTGAACTTGGGAAGCTTAGCCGACTTGATTTCGGGAAATGTTCATAGAAATATTTAGACTTGGACAAGCAGGTCTTATATCTAACTGATTATAAGTCTACGTTGATAATGAGACCTTTCTGTAGCATGCAAAGTTTTTATCGTGAAACCGAGGAGCATTTTTTCCCCACCATTCTGACTGGGACATTTCCTGCGTCGTATGAGTGCAAAGAGGAACATTGACACGTCATCCATGATGGGTGCTGATCTTACAGGTTTCTGTTGGAAGAGAGAGAGAGAGAGAGAGAGAGAGAGAGAGAGAGTCTTTGGCAGTCTAGTCATTAGAGAGTGTTTACCTTGGCTCGTGATGTGAGTCGGATCAAGTGCTGCTTTCCTGAGAAAGGCTAGGCCGCGACGAGCAGGTGTGCACCAGGGCAAAAAAAAGTGAGAGGACGAGTGCAAACGGTGAGGGCCTCCACTCTTTCCACTGCACCTGATCTGGAGGGATCGAGTGCTGGCCGACCCCGGCCTCCAGGCCTAATTAAAAAGAACAGGGAGGGGAAAAAGTGCCTGCACCTTTCTCTTTGTAATTAGTGTGCAGCTCACACAGGCCTGTGATGATCTGAGGAGAGATAAGAGGAAAGGACAAGAGAGTGGGAGAGAAAGAGAGAGAGAGAGAGAGAGAGAGAGAGAGAAACATCTGACAGCGAGTGCACACAATTAAAAGCTTTAATTAGAGTCCCCCTCCATTTTCCTTTAGTCCTGATGGGTTTTATCTAATGAGATCTAGTCCCTGGCTCCGATCCTCTCCCAATGACGTGTCCGAAATGAACGAGAGCCGCATCGCAAACAAAACATTTAATTAACCAAATTGGCTTTTGAGAGAGAGAGAGAGGGAGAGAGAGAGGGGAAGGGGGGATTATTACGAAGGCCAGTCTCCTCTGGGAGGGAGGGGGATTTAAAGGGGCCTGTCTTATTTTTGTAATGGATTATTAAATTGGCCTTGCAGTGTAAATAATGGAGTTATATATCCCGACTGACTTATATTAATACCGCCTACGCAGAAACACTCAGCCAATTGATTGGGACACTGTGAGTGAAAATGCATCACATTTCCTCTAATGGGAGATGAGGTGAATGGCCTGGGATGATGGCCATCTAATTTCAGTCAGGCAGATGAAACAAACGGGCGCCATCGCTATACATTTAACCCAGTCAGAGCGGAGACTCTTAAACGGAAACAGGAACTTTACTCTGCGTTTTACTTGACATAATGTAAACACCTGGAACCGAACGAGTTTATCGCACGATGTCAATACAGTTCATACAGGACAAGTGAAAAGCTGTGCAGAGACCATAATTTAAAGTCATAACACGTGACTGATTTTTGATTTTTAAATTTTTTTATTAAAAAAAAAGCAACTTATGTAACAATGTTAATATTTTTTTATTTGCTCTCAGAGTCAAACTGGCACATAAATATGTTTGCGGTGCTTACAGGATATATTCAGGATGTTCCTGGATGCTGGGCGTGTGTTATTTGTACAGGCGACAGAGTAGAAAGTGATGGAGAGAGAATTAATTTTGCTAGTGAATCATCACATGACCATAAGGGGTGGGTGGAGGGAGAGGGGGCACTGTCTCTTTAATTGAATAGGCCTAGGTAATTAAATGGCACTTTTCCAATAGAACGTGCTAGGTAAATCTAATAGTTGGTTATTTAATATCACTTTGAAGTTAGCCCACTCGAGCACAGTGACAGCACACGAGCATGTGAACTATTAGGCTGTGAGGGGGGGAAAAAAACCTGGGATCTCAGAAATTAATTAAATCGCATGCAATTTAGGGGAAACGTTTATCTTGATTTGTCATAACAGAATTAATTCAAGGACTTCAATCCACCAGGGACTAGATCTGTTACTCTGAATTAACCAAGTGTAATTTGGCTGCGTTTTTTTTTTTCTTTTTTTTTCTGCCCCCTCCCTTCCCTTCCCTTCCCTTTTCCCTTCCCTTCCCTTCCCTTTCCTTCCTGCCTCTCTCGTTTTCTCTCTGCGCTCTCGATCCCCCCACCATCTCTTCCTCTAATGTAGCCTTGCCATTATGCAAAGCCGGGCTTAAGTATCAAGCCCGGTGCTTTTAAGGTTCTTTGGCTGCTAATGTTGAGAGGCATTTTTATAATGGACTGTGATGCCGAAATCATTGTTGTACTACCTTACATCACTCTGCTCAAAAGGTTCTGCCTAAGAGGCCAGCATTTGCCAGATGGCCCTAAATTGCTCCTCTAGGTTGTAATTCACCTCACAGCCAGCGTCCAAATTAAATCCAGTAGACGTCGTTCGATGGAGTGTAGACAGCTCCAAATATTTCTCTTATGAAAGACAGACATGGTCGGGACCGTCTGTTTTTATCCTCCTGCTCCGCAATGGAAAACGTTAATAAATCAACATTCCGTGATGTCTCGTTGACAAGACCGTCTTTTCGTTACGTGTGATTGATCGCCAAGTGAATAGCCTGGAGGAAAAAAAAAGGAAAGAGAACAACAACTAAGGCAGCGAACGGCACGGTTCGGAGAGAAGGAGGTGAAAAACCGGCGGTGTCGCTGCAATTAAAGAGTCCCCAGGCTTTAATTATACTGACCCAGGCTTGCTCTACCATCCTCTCCATAACACTGCAGCTCAGTGGTGAGAGAGAGAGAGAGACAGAGAGAGAGAGAGAGAGACCATTAGAGGCCAAGGGCAGACTGATAGTGACTTAATTGAGCACCTAACGCCTTCAGGCCCTTAAATCAAATACTATCAGGAGCCAACCCCTGGTCAAATCATTAACTCACTACGTATAGCTCACACTGATAAAATGAAATCCTGCTTGCTTCCCTGTGTGTTCTCAGTTTTTCCTAAAGATGTCCACACATGGGAAATTAAAAAAAACAAAACAAAAAACAACAAAAAAAAAACCACTACAAAAACAACCCTGCCCAAATGGGGCAAGACTGTAAACAGTGGAATGTGTGTTGAGTGCTGAAGGGTTGTGTGCGCAAGAAAAAGAAAAAAAAAGAAAGAAAAAAAAAGTAAAAGCTTTTCCGAGCTGAAGCGCTATCGGAAGATTAAGGTAGATGTCATTTGGCAGTTGAGGAGAATGGCAGCATTTAAAGATATCCCTCTGACATTTTCCACGGCTCGTCCGTTCAATTTACGCCGTCGAAGGCGCGCCGTTGTCACAGGCCTGCAGCTAATTACTTTTGAAATTGAGTTTTGATTGAGCCTCCCCAATCGATGCCACAGCAAAATTTGTTTCTCTGCTTGCCTATGAGCAGATATCTGAGGGCCACTATTAAAGCGACATGCCGGTTTTGTTTTTCTGTCACTAGAACCCGCAGCTGCAAAACATGCAAAGCACAGGAAAATTTCCAGAAACGGGAGAGTTGTGAAATCACGCTGCTTTTCTCACATTAGAAATGCGCATACTAAGTTTATAAGGAATTAAATTACAGTCAGGTGGCAGAAACGAACCGGCACTTACGCCGCGTTTCTTTCTTTTTTTTAAACATCCATCAGATTTTTCTCGTTATTTCTTCAGAGCGAGTTTTCAGAGCTTTCCAGCGCCGCCCTTTTCTCTCCCTACGCCCCTTTTGCCTTGCTCTCCCACAGAACACCCCTCTCCCGCTCGTTCTTCTTCCTCTTCCTCCTTTCCACATTTTCTGTCTCACCCTCTCCCTCTCTCCCTCCCGCCAGAGCTTGTCAGATGCTGTGGTCTTATTTGATTGCATAGGAAAAGTGCACTGATAGAGCAAACACCAGTGAGATATGATGACAAATGGGTCCAGATCCCAGTAAATTACTTTCGGCTCAAATCGAAATTTCATTCAGTTTGTTGCTCGGCGAGATGAAGTAATCTAAATTGTGGACTCTGAAGGCAGATAGAAGAGAAGCAGGAGCAAGCATTTCATTATCGAGAGGCCGAGAGAGAGAGGGAGAGAGGGTTAGGGATGAAAGAGATGAGCGCCAGCAAATCTAAAGTGTTGACACCGTGATTGAAAAGGTTAACCCATGCACATTATATATCAAGCCGGGCTAGCCGAGGGTTTCTAATGGAAACGGAGCACGCGCCGCTCTCCTAATGGCTAAAGCACTACGTCTCCCCCTAGATGTACAATCAAATGCTCTTAGGTCCTGATTGCTTATGTTCCAGGTTATTATAGGTAGTGGGGGGAAAAAAAACCGAGTGCTGAAGGTAATACGTAGGCGAGCAAGCAGCAGCGCTACAAGCTTTTGGAGGACACGACAGGATTTTTTCATTTGGACTGCTGGCATTACAACCATTTTACATTTTCCAATAGCAGAAAAATTGAAGATGCCATTTGTTTCCGTGTGTGTGTGTGTGTGTGTGTGTGTGTTGCCATTGCTGCAGGCACAGGGTTGCAATGATCCAAGCTAAGCCTCACTGCAGGATTTTATTATCACAGTCAAATGTAAACAGGCAGTCAAACAGACGTCGTGCATATATTAAATCTGCTTTATTCCATCCAAGGTTATAATAAATACTCTAATAAAGTTTAGATCAATACGAACGGTTTACATTTCAAAATGAAGACTTATAGTTCAGAGCTGCTTGCTGGATCGTTGAAGTTCTTAGTTACTTTTTTCTTTCTTTTGGTAGTTGTAGTTTTGTTTGAGAGGCTGTTTATCTCTGAGTCTTTCTCTCAGTCTGTCAGTCTCTCTCTCTCTCTCTCTCTCTCTCTCTCTCTCTCTCCCTCCCTCTCCCTCTCTCTCTCACTCACTCTGTGTGTGTGTTTATGTGTTGTAAAGCAGTAGCTACAGGCCATAAGTGTATTCCATGGTTAAATGTTTTGCCATCTGTCTCTGTTGCTAACTGGTGTGTGTGTGTGTGTGTGTGTGTGTGTGTGTGTGTGTGTGTGTGTGTGTGTGTGTGTGTGTGTGTGTGTG
>JAQLOM010000035.1:9169014-9183702 GCA_030068315.1 Chrysichthys thysi
TGTGTGTGTGTGTGTGTGTGTGTGTGTGTGTGTGTGTGTGTGTGTGTGTGTGTGTGTGTGTGTGTGTGTGTAGGTTATTCGGGAACAGTGGGGCGTGCAGTGCTTGTGGCCAGTCCATCCCAGCCAGTGAACTGGTGATGAGGGCACAGGGCAACGTGTACCACCTCAAGGTAAGACACTTCTCTATCTACGCCCCCTGTGTGCTGGAGATTATTACATCATCCCCACAAATGAACAGCAGAGTCTGTAATATTCATCTGTTGATATTTGCAATCACCCACAGTGGTAATATAATCATAACTATAATTAATATAACAAGCAGCATAATAGATTTCTTCTCATATGCCTGGAAAGCATAATTGCCTTTCCTCATATAATTTGTGTATTTCTGACAATCCCAACAATTAAAACCTGTCTATTATTATTATTATTATTATTATTATTATTATTACTTTCCCAAGTTCTAAACAGTCAGACATAAATGTTTTGGTGTGTCTGGGCATGCGTAGGGAAAGTTAAGATGCTGCATTGTGGGTAACGATTGCCCATTGTCCCACTCTCTGGCAGTGTTTCACGTGTTCTACCTGCCGAAACCGGCTGGTCCCTGGAGACCGGTTCCACTACATCAACGGCAGCTTGTTCTGCGAACACGATAGACCCACAGCGCTCATGAACGGCCACTTGAGTTCACTGCAGACGAACCCACTGCTTCCTGATCAGAAGGTAAACCTTCAGCAGCTCCTATGCTTAGTGCTTCGCCACTTGTCTCGTAAACACACACAGACATACAAACCGGACAGGAGGCAGAGAGTTGGGATATTGCACTACTTTTCTTACAGCTGAGAGAAAAACATGCGGTATCAGTATCGCAATGCCGGGGTCAATACTGTCAGGACTTCTACGTTACTGACCAAGCAGCTTCACTTACAATAACAAGAAGCTGATTGTTAAAGGAGCAGCTCAGGCCGGGAATGACATTTATACTGTCTGAAATGTAGCCGACGAGATGACATATATTGAAACTTTATTGTCATATGTGCAGGAAAAACCCAACAATATCAGTATAGTATCGAGTAACATGTAAAGACAGATGGCATTAACTTTTATCAATATGTATCCATTAAAAAAAGAATTGAATATAAATACGAGTGGTGAGCATCCACAGGTATTAAAGAAAATCGAAAAACGTACAAATAGATATAAAGATATGAGTGCAGAAGCAATGATTGTTAAAGCGACTGTGCAGAATGTCCTGGCATTGCCAGCGAAATGTCAGCCAGTCCTATTAGTTTTATACAGGAGAGAGCTGAAAAGCCTTATGGCACCGAGGTAGAAGCTGTCTTTGAGTCTTGAGGTGTTTGTACTTATTTATTATTTATTATAATCCAAAGTTTGCTTGTTTAATTTTGTGCCGAAGGCTAATGTTGCCATGTTAATTTGTGTGCACGGCTTACCTAAATCCTTACCCTCAGATCGCCTCAAATCGTGCCATTTCTGACTTAATATACCAGTTTTATTTATAAAAATACACAAAAGCATGTCACTAAGCAAAAAAAAAAAAAAACCTGTCATATCAGCCATCATGGAGCCTGAATCCTGTTTCTTTTGCAGCTTGTAGTTTGGGATCACTCTGCACAAGCTTCAGGCTGGGAGCCAAAAAAGTGGATGTGTACCTTTCGTAATAGCTCTGATAATAATCTAGTTCCTGTTTGAATACTTGTATGTTTTTAATAGGGACTAATTTTGTAATTGTATTAACACGTTTCTGGACAATTGCGTTTACTGAGCCAAACTCGACTGTTTGTTGAGGAAGGGGGTGATTTAGACATGCAGGTTCGCGCAGATATAGCGCCTCTTCGTAGCTACACGCTTTCCTTACTTGGTCGCTACACTAGCCTCGTAACAACAGTGCAAAAAAACAAAGAAACAAACTTTGAGCGATAAAGCTGTCTTGGCTGATCGATTACGTTTCGGATGAAATTTCGAGAACAATTATGCAAATTGTACTTTTGGCTGAACTGCTCCTTTCACACAACCATTTAATTTCCCCACAAGTTTATTAATAAATAGCGTATGCCTGTACATACTGGATTAAAATAAATAAATAAATAATTGTGAATTTTTTTTTTTTTTTTTTTTTTTTTTATAAACGCAGCACTACTCTTTTGCAGCCACTTCAGTTGTGAGACATTTCATTTTGAAAATGTCCTCAAGTATCATACTGTTATATTTGTTGGCGTGTTGCCCACATCTGACATCTGGTGCTCATTAAAAAGCTATAATTCATAATTTAATTTGAAGAAATCTCCTCACTGCAGGTTGCAAACTTACACAACAGATTTTCGTATCGTTCACATATCTTATTAGTTCCCCGGTGCGAGTGTTGTTCAGGAATATGAGCCGTCGTGGGTATTCCTCTCGCTCACCATACCTCTCGTCTCTCCGTGCCTGTCCCCCGTCATTCATAGGAGTGTGATCGATTTACGTTCCCGCCATACGCTTGCTGCATATGGACCCGACTGCTGTTTGTCACTAAGCCCTTAGCTTAGCATGTATATTTATCTAGAGTCGCTGTGAGTAACTAAACGTCTAGTTGTTATCCGGAGAGGACGACACAGGAAGCGTGACAGCAGCAGAATTGCTTTTTAAAGGGGGAAAAATGACAGCGGATCTAAAAGCACTTTAACTCGCTCGCCGAAAGCCCCTCAGGCCCAAGGTCAGGCCTGCAAGACAAGAGCAATTCAGTCTCGGTGAAAGCTAATTTGTCACAATTAATGTCAGCTCCATAAAATGAGAGGACTGCTAACGCAAGCTCGGTGTTGGTTAAGTGAGAGAAAGGAGGGGTGACTGGGGAAGGAGGGGTGTGTGTGTGTGTGTGTGTGTGTGTGTGTGTGTGTGTGTGTGTGTGTGTGTGTGTGAAAAAAAGTAAAAAGTTTTCCTACATAATTCTGCTGCCTCCATATATCAGACTGATTATGTATTGATGACATTGATTCATTTGCGCTTTGCCTCAAGAGCCGCGATAGATATTAAAACCTATTGACTGAAGACAAATTGTAATTTTGCACACCGGATGGATCGCCCTCTTTTCTGATGACACAGGTTTGAATTTTTAGCGCTCACCGATGCCAATCAGCAGATCCTGACTTATTGCCTTGTGGTCAGAATATCACCTGGCCTCCGCTGCGTTGCCGTTTTACACCCCTTGATTCGATATGTATCACATTTACAGTAGAAAGAGCAAAGAACAACACGTTTCCTCTGTGTTAGGCAGAAGGTGATGGAAACAGGCGCAAGGATTTTTTTTTCTTACAAAAAAAGTCCTCACAAGTCAACTCCAGAAACACATCCTGTTATTCCTAGACCCTGATATTTCTGTAGGAATGGGAACGAACAAAAATCGTCTCTGTCATTTAATCTGAAAGATCAATCAAATCCTGGGACAACAGTTTCACTGGTTTCACAAAAAAATAATTTTAAAAAACAGAGAAAGTAAATGGTGCATATACACACACACACACACGCACACATATCGTATAGAAATATACTGTACACTATGAAGTTTGGGATATTATATGCATACGTTATGAATGTTTGAAATAATTTCTGAATTTTCCATAGAACCTACCTGTTTATGTATTTATTAATATATTTTTTCTTTTTTCAAAAAAATATTTTCACAATAGGCTTTCATAAACAAACAAACAAACAAACAAACAAACAAACTAACAAATAAGCCCAGCAACAATTTTGTGAAATGCCAAATCTTATTTAATTCATATTTCCCAAATTTATAACATACTGGTAATTATTAATTAATTGTTGGTTATATATGATTTTAGTAGAAGGACACAAATTTTTATTTATTTATTTATTTGTTTGTTTGTTTGCTTGCTTGTTTGTTTTTTATGAACTATGATCCACCAACTGCTGACGGTGTTCCAGTGCCTTTATCCCACTGTCTCCTCCAATGGTTTTGCATTATTGCAAGTATTATTTGTAATCTCAACATAATGACCTCGGTTTTCAGTCCTTCCAGGCAGCAGGCTAAGCTAGTAATAAATAAAATGAGAGATGTATTTATGTAATTCCTGCTCTGGCCTTTGGGACAGTGTGTAACCACAGAGTTCATCGCCATCCGACTATATCAGCAGCAGCTTAGTGACACATAATGAGTATTGATACGCAGACAGCGCAGATGTGTGGGTGGGTGTGAGTCTGTGCGTGTGTGTGTGTGTGTGTGTGTGGATTTCACCTTCCAGAAAGAGAAGGGAAGGAGGGAGGACTGAGAACAAGGGCAGCCTGAGGGAGCAGAAAGCCTAGAAAAAAGGAGCGCAGGAAAAAAGCCCAGCGAGGAAGAAGAGTGTGAGATGACAAGAGACGAAGAGTGCATGAAGGAAAGAGCTCCATTAAGCTCGGTGTTCCGTCAGAAGGCTTTTAAGAGCTCGTCACTTTTACAAATCAGTGCTAAGAGGGCGGCGTGTCTCAAATTGAATGCCTTTGCATTATCTAGCTTAATTTGAAATGTCTGCTTAAGCCGTTGGTTCCTCCCTCGCTCCTCTCGCTCGTCGGCTGCGGCGGTAAATATGAGGCCTCATTGTTTATTTATGGCGCGACATCAATTGTAGTGAAAACAGCTGAATTATTAATGCTAAAATGCAATCTGAATATTGGCCGTGCTGCTTTAATTATAGCAAGGAGAGAAGTCTTAAATACACACAGGGACCTCTCCCTGCTCACTAGAGGAAAAAACGAGTGGATACTCGAGATGAATAATGCCGTGGAGTATTGAGTTATTATGGGCTTCAGCACGGCAATACAGATCCTGATAGCAGAGATACAGTGAAGTGTGTCGGTCTAAGCCTTTCTGTGCTGCACTCGTCCGATCTGAACGAGCCCTGAGCCCCAAGCGATCAACTTGGATCCTAAAAACATGCAAACTACAGCATGAAATCTAGGCAGAAGCACCGTAACAGGAGAGCCGGAGACGAGCCGAAAGCCTCCCCTACTTCGGTGGATACGATGTCCCGTCTGGCCGCCAATGTTTTTATTATTTGCGATTTCATGGCGACATAATTGGCGTCGTGCATGTCGACAGCTCAGGACATTTGATGCTCATTTATTAAGTGGGCTTCCTGGCTTCTCCCTAATCTCTTTGTTCAGGACAGACAAATTACCTTTCTCATGCTGAGGCCGAGCCCGAGGGAGCCAAACCTTCCCTGCCTTCTCCTTAATTAGCCCCCCGAAAGTGCGCACACACGCATGTGTGTGTGTGTGTGTGAAAGGGGGGTTGCAATTACTAATAGACTGAAACCCTCCTAGTAACTTGAGGAAGGAAGGGAGAAGTAAATTGCCCCTCGAATGTTTAAAACAAAAGGAACGGCAGAGAGAGAGAGAAGTTGGGCTTGACTGTCTGTGAAAGCAGAGCGCCGTTGCTTAGACATGCCTCTAATTGTCCCTGTTGCTCTGCTCCGCAGAAGCCGTGCACCCTGGGGGCTGTGCTGAAGCGCTGCTCAAAACCCAGACAAAAAGAGACTAACTTCAGAAAACGTTCTTTCGAGTTAATGCGGAGGAAATAGGGCAGCAGATGGTTTCCAAAGCCTCACCGATCAATAAATTAAGCGGGTGCTTTAGCAGAGCTGCCAGTACAGAACACCACCTTCATTTGACACAGAAATGTGTACGAAGATATTTTGGATTGTAACTGACTTTTAAGACATCCTTCTTCTTCTGCTTCTTCTTTCTTTCTTTCTTTCTTTCTTTCTTTCTTTCTTTCTTTCTTCTTTCTTTCTTTCCCACTTTATTTATTTATTTGTTTGTTTGTTTGTGTCATATACATATTAGGCACTTTACCACTGAGAGTTAAGATATTTATGTAAAGCTCTAACCTGAAGATATTATTATTATTATTATTATTATTATTACTCACATGCATACTTATTTATTTATTTATTCATTCATTCATTTATTTGCTTGTTTATTTATTTATTTAGCTCAGACGCCACTAAGAATTAGGAAGGCTTTTTTTTTTAAAGCACTTTTTCTTCTCACCTGTTACCAAATGCCTGAGAGATGTTTACCTTTCATGTTTCAGACAGTGAAAACCTCAGTCAAATCCTCAGCAGAGATACTTTTAGGATTATGTAATATTTTTGCAAAACTCACCTAGTAGCCCATTTAAAAAAAATGTTCAGTAAAGTTTTTAAGAAGGTGTGACTTTGTTGCAAAATATAAAAATAACGCAATATTCTTAAAGTGAAGTCTAATTATATGTCATTATGAAAAAGTCAGTGCGTGTAACGCACCACACTTTTAAAGGGAGTCAGAGGAACTGATTTGATTGGATATCGCAATATCGCCACAACTCTTCATAATATATTCCTGCAAACACAGGTTCTAAAAAAAATACCCTGAATATTTCAGCCGTGCCCTCTCGTGTCGTCACCATGTTATTGTACTTTATTTTTGTGTGTGTCATGTTTGTGAACACGAGGCTCCTGAAGCGTCGAGGACCATGCCATTTTGAAAATGTAAAATAGCCAACTTAAAAAGCTGAAAGGTTGCTGTTTTTTTTGTTTAAACTAGAGCAGTAATATGGCCGCCTGGTTGTAATTTAGCCCATCTGCTACACACTGGCCTACTTTGGAATAATGGTACTCCTGTTCTGAGCCAGTCTAATACATGTTATGATCTTTCTCTCTCTGTTTCTTGCTCTATCTCACTTCTCAGGTGTGTTAGGAGGGAGGAGTTGCTCGAAGCGGGATGTGTGCCTTCATTCCAGCCCTTGCTCATTGTCACTGAAGATCTCTCGGTCCTGACCTGACTGCCGCCCTCACCCTTCTTTCCTGTTCACTTCCTGGAGTCGCAGCACTACCCCAGCTTCCCCTTATGATATCCCAGAATTCCTCTCTACGCCTGTCCCCTGACCTGACCCCTGATCATAGGCGGATTCCCAGCGTTGCGACGCTTCCAATGGAAATTTGAGGACTCCGTGACTTACAGGAGACCGATCAGACCCTGTGGGACTCAAATACAGTGAGAGAGAAAGAGAGGGAGGGAGACAGAGAGAGAGAGTGAAAAGAGAACTAGACCAAGCAGAAGGACATTTTGGATAAGCGAAAGAAAGAGAAAAGAAGAGACAAATGTCAGACAAATGAAGCTAATCAGCTGCAGCTTTTCAATTCGCAGTTCTTACATTTGTTTGATGATGAACAGGGGCAAAACAGACTGCGTTTTTTTCTTCCTTTTTTTCCTTTATACTTCTTGTTTTCCCCCTACTTCCTTATCTATTCTCTTTTTCTTCAACACTCTATCTCCGCTTTCTATATTTTAAATGTTGTAAAGGGAATGTGTTTCGTTTTTTCGGGTGATTCAAGAATCAAAAAGACTGGGTATCCGTGGCTTTTTTTTGTGCAAATCGAATCATGAACACTCTTGGTGTATTTGTAAAACTATCACGTATGTATGCATGTAAATGTTTTTGTCCCAACGTGGCTACCGTACATCCTCCACGTGACCCCGCCCCTTCGTACCAGAACCTGAAACCATGGCAACGAAGCTCATAGCTGTCCACTTGTAAATGCTGAATGAGAGAGAAATCTATTTGTGATATTTTCAGAGACATTGGCTCCAGTATGGTGTATTTAATTAATAAAAATTTAAGATTTAAAAGCACTTCTTTTTTTTCTTTCCTTTTTTTTTAACCTTGGTCAACTTTTTCCATCCATCCACAAATTCTTATCAGCAGTTCCACCGTACCAGTTTGAAATGTTTAATAGTTTGCGTATTTTCTACATTTATACAGCAGTCATGTTTATTCAGTTCTGACACAATATAAGCACAGAGCTAGTAATTGAGGTTGAGGTCCTTGTTCAGGGGTTCAGCAGTATTTCTTTAGCAGTCCTGGGATTTGAGCTCGCAATTTTCTGATCGTGAGCTCTCGAGCTCTACAAATTCAATTTTTTTCCATCAGGAGAGCCGAGTGCTTTGTATTATCACAGCGATTTATCTCTGAGTTTCTCTCGAGAAAAGGGCTCATTAGCAAAACTATGCTTTTCCATTAACCTTCCTGAATGCGGTGCCATCTCCGAGCATCCATCCGGCCCTCCATTGTGTCTCCTCAGCTTTTCTCCACAGTAATTATGAATTCACATGATAGGGTGGCTAATTGGAAACGGATAAACATGTATCCTTGGTCCTTCTTTTCAGACGAACATGCTATTTAGTGCTGCGGACACAGGGCCAAATGCCCCTTTGAAGATTCAATTACCGCTGGGAGAGAGAAAGGTGTTTCGGCGCAGCCTGAATGGACTATTTACAGAACAAATCGGCGTTTGAAGCCGCTGCGCGACCTAATGGGTATGAAGGGGATCTGATTAGCATAATACCCAGAAAGCCTAGACAGTTCTGCCTCGCTCATTAGACAGGTGGATCTTAACAGCACATGAAGCAAATCTGACCGTGTATTTTGCATGTTTAATTATGGTCATAGCACGGTCACCATTTATGAAAACCAGACCGATTGTCTAAAATTTTGATTTGAGAAACAGAGCAGGTCTACGGTTTGCAAAATCTGAATTGTAACCAATTCCTGTTCACTCCGGAAAGATTTATGAGAGGTTACGGTCCATGCTCTTTCAGAAATTTGCCAAGTAGCATTTTCCCAGTTTTTCGTATAGCCTTCTCCAGAATTATTGGCACAAGCAAAAATGACTAACACTCAATGAAAAACACAAGAGTTTGAAAATGATCATTTACATCCACAGTTCAAATTTGGTGCCTCTGGAGACAGTAACAGCAGTCAGCCACTTCCTGTAATGTCTCACCAGACTGGAGAGATTTGTAGAGAGCTTTTGTTCCACTTCCCCAGGATATTGCAAGCATGTTCTCATGGTTGTGTAGGTGTCCTTCCCTCTATAATTCCGACAACATGGTTTCAATTGAGTTCAAATCCCAGAGACTGAGATAGCATTGCAAAAAGGACTTTTTTTTTGTCCTGCAACCGTTTCTGACTCGATTTGGATGAATGGGTTCATAATCTTGATCAATTTATAGCCACGTTTTAACCTCCTGGCAGATGTAATCAGGTTTCAAGCATCAGGGCATCCAAACACCAGGTAAAAAAAACCCCTCCAAAATATCAATGATCCTTCATTATTTTTGATGCAGTCCTCCTTTCTTTGTCAGACCTGCCAATGGTGTGCACAGCCTAAAAGAATTGGTCTGATATGACGTCACCAGGATCGCATATACTACATGCTGGGCCAAAAGTAGGTATACAGTACTGATCAGGTCATGTTTAGACTCTTATGTGCTCGAAATGTCCTCCATCAACGTTGCACCGTACTTGGATCCTGAACCGCGACACTGTAACACAAAGAAAGACACAAATTCTGTTTAGTATCAGCGTGCAGAAACGCTTGCAATGTGAAGTCCTTCAATTCATCCACTGTATGGGGTTTCCTCTCAGAAACCTCCTCATTTACTACGTCCCAGAAAATCCTTCTCAGTAGCTGGGAAATAAAAACAAAGAAAAAATGAATGAATAAAAAGTCAAATAAAAATAAAACACAGATATCAGGACCCGATCAGGAGCGCAAAAATGTTATGCTTTGTTCTCAGGAAGGACGTCTTGCCATCGTCACTTTCAAACAGCTCGCCATTATGTGCACAATCGAATGGTTGATCCCTAGGGCTAACTGAATTCGGTGAAACCAACGGTGTCTTTGAAAGCAAAATCTAAAGATGTGAATTTTTGGCAATTTAACTGTAAGCAAAGACTTGCAACTGTGAGTTGGAGAGTTTATATAGTAAACATATTGAGCAGTCCAAACCTGAAGCTTCAAGTCAGAGCACTAAGAAAAGGGAAAGTTGCACTAGGTTTTTACGATCTAATAAATTAAAAAGATGTCTTAATAGTCAATTAAGAGTCTTGGACTTTGTAGTACTTTACAGTATCATAGCCGCACTCATGCTATTTAAACACTGCTGTTACATTTTTTCCATATCAGAGATATTGACCCTGCTGAGTTCCAGGCATTTTTCAAACACTTGAAGACAAAAAACGTGACGACGGACAAGAGCGAAGTGAATTGACTGAAGCGTAAGAGAAAAGTCTACCATGATCCCATGCCTAGGTTCACTTGATCGAAATATGCTCCTTTTCAAGTCTCCATTAGACAGATGTGAAATACGGCGTCGCAGCAGCAGCGGCAGCAGGTGTAGCCGTTAGCAGTTGCATGAGGAAATGAAATCAGTTTTAACACACACCCCGCTTCCTAAGTGCTTAAACAGTTTGCTTTCACTGCGAAGCTCAAGGAATGCATCCCTTTTTCACACACTGAGTGGGAAGTGAAAGCGCATATTGACTTGCAGACTGCAGAAATATTGTCCGAAAAGCCCATAACGTGTGTGTGTGTGTGTGTGTGTGTGTGAGTGTGCGTTGTGTATGATGCTTTAAGCAACTAACAAATGCTTTGTTAACCTGTATTAACCTTTGTAAATAGGATATTTTTTACCATGTGCTCTAAGCATAACGTGTAATGGATCCGGCGTGGATTTCTAAATAATTTGATGAGCAACAGGTGATTGAGCAGACAACAACAGCTGGAGCTGCTACTGCACAACAGTATTAATCATATGAGCGATGATAATTGTTCTGATGATGAGGATTAGGAAAAGGATGAGGATAATTTAATCTGTTAAATATATTAGAGTTGGACAAAAGTGAAGTAAAGCATAATTAAATTCTGATCCAAATACCACTTTTTTAAATGAAAATGACACGCCGGTGCTACTTTTATTAATCCAAAACAGTTCAACCGCTAATGACAAGACAATTACGAGGGCAGCTGAATGGGAATCAAAAGGCAGTGGATTTAAGATTTCCAAACTGCAAAACAAAGCTGTCACACTGTGAATTCTCTTGTTTAGATGTACCGGTTTGTCAGTACGACTCAGTAAAAAAGCATCCTTGGCCTTTGTAGCTTTTAGCTACTGTACAATCTGAATGGCGTGCGTCGTTATAGGTCATTAAGGTACTCGACTAATTACAGTGAAATGAATATTTGATACTAATGGACACATTTTCGAAAGTTACTTGTGAACTCATGATCCTTATTTTAGACCTGGCTTTGATGTGGCCCAAAAACAGCAGAGCTAATGGTGACTCAGTAATGGAGGCCGAAGGAATAGCAGCTTTACTGTACCCTTGGGCAAATGCTCCTTATTTTCTATACTGCTACAGTGTATTTTCACCAAGTGCATGTGTGGATGTCTGAAAGAGATCTACCTGGAACGTTCATGGATGAGGCAACACACAGTTAAGGATTCAAAGAAACAACAAAAAGACGAAACAAAGGCCATTTTTATGGTTCATCGCCTTCCCCAACACGCCTCATACACCATATGGCCAAAAGTATGTGGACACTTAACAATTATATCATTTTATGTGCTTGTTGAACAGAAGAGTTTGTCCACTCTTTGCTGTTAGAATAAACCTTCACTTTTCCATGAAGGCTTTACGCTAGATTTCGGAGCACGGCTGTGGGGATTTTCAGAAGTGATACTAGTGATTATCACACGTGAAACACACCGCAGCACAGCATAGCGTGACATGGTGAAATTACTTCTCTGCATTTGACCCATTCTACCAGGTGAAGCAGGGGGCAGCCGAACAGAGCAGCTCCGCTCCGGGGGAGCAGTGCTTGGGGACAGTACCTTGCTCAGGGGACCTCAGTGTACGTTGTTGGTCCTGGGCCTTGAACCTACAACCTTCAGGCCAAAGCCCTGACCACTAGGCTACCACTGCCCCAGTGTACATGCACATGATTTGTGCTCATTCAGCCACAAGAGCATTAGCGAAGTCAGGTATTGAAGTCAGACGAGGATGAGGTCAGGGCTCTGTGCAGGCCACTCGAGTTGGGCCACATCAACCTTGGGAAAACAGAATGTTACGGATCTGACTTTGCGTGTGGAGTATTGGCATCCTGGAACAGGGTTGAGCCTCTTAGCTCCAGTGGACAGTTATGTACTTCCAACTTTGTGGAAACATTGTGAGGAAGAACATAGGTGTGATGGTTAGGCGTCCGCAAACTTTTGGCCATGTATCGTACCTGGGGTATAGTTACCCCTGGGGTAAAAAGCATTCCGAACAGGTAATGCTGTAGAAGTTTGAAGGATGTAGGTCAACCTGGAACGTTGCACCCAAATAGTCAAGCAGCTTGAGCTCCCACAAACACAGAGTCTGTTTTCCTTATGTGAGTAACTGCAATGTTCTGATGATGATGAAGCATTAGTAATGAGGATGAGGAAGATTTAATGGTGCTCGCTGTTAAATGTAATGCATTTGGACAAAAGCCACGAACGCCGAATGTAATACTGAATCAAATCTTATTATATTTAATTTAAGAAAGAAAGAAAAAAAATATATATATATATATTTCAGAGATCAGTGCTATATGAATTAAACAAAGATCGTTTGACATTATGCTAATGATAACACAATTATGTTTCGGTTGATTTATTCATGATAACAGTGAAATTAGCTACATCGTTTGTTTTTCTTGTGCAAAGTACAAAATAATTACAACAGATCGTACAGTGGATTACTCTCTTAGGTTTCAAAGGTGTGGAGAGAGAGAGAGAGAGAGAGAGAGAGAGAGAGAGAGAGAGAGAGAGAGTCCCCCTAGGAGCACTTGTGAATGCCATGGCATGCTTGGGCCTGTTGTTTTGTGATATTTAAACAGATTACTGCCCTACCTGCTTACAGTCATATAGATAAAGGAAGAACATATAGAACGATTAAAAAAAGGAAGAGACGGCTTGATTTGAAAGCTTTACTGAATGTGGAGGCACAAGTGAAATATCTTTTAATATACTTGTAATTATTTCCTTCTGCTTTTATGGAGTAGAAAAAGGATTCAGCTTCATTTACTCGTTTGATCTTAAAGTCGATGCATCAAGGCATGAAGAAACATTTATTGTAAAAAAAAAAAAAAAAAAAAAAAAAAAAAACCTAAATGAAAGAGTCATGATCTTTTTTCGGCTTCTTTGAATTACTGGTTGTTTGGCCAGGTGGCAAGGGCGTTGTGCGAAAGTGTGTGAGTGGGTGTAAACACTGAGCACTTAGCTCTGTCATTATGTAGGTCAACATTTCATCACTTTCGGTCTGTTCATCAGGGAGGAATGTGGCACATTTCAGCCCCATTTCAGAGATGCACTTAAAGCCTTTACGCACATCGGAAAGGTATGTCTTTCATGACAGCCACAAGATGAGAGCCCTTTATCTTTTTGTCAAATTTCATAGATGTTTTCCTATACGATTCCTTACTGAAAAAAGGGAGGTTGAATGGATTGCATTCATTTACAGTCTAAAGATGTTGGCTAAATAAGTGGACACATGCAGTGATAAAAGAGGCGAGAGAGGAGAAATTGGACTAAAGGAAGAAATCCACGTAGGGAAAAGAAAAAAGCCCACCACCACCACCGGGAAACGTGAAACTATGAAAGACTGTTAGCCCTCACTGCAGGAGACCAAGTCTCTCATTACTCAAAGAGCAACGGAGAGCTTAACCAGAATCATGTAAAGATGTCCCCTATTCCTAAAAAATGCCTTTCCCCTAGTTATTATCCAAGCTTTTGGGTTTTTTGTTTTTTTTTTGCAAACCTTACATGCATTTACCATTACACCCAGCCGTGCACATCTAAACACACCCTCCGCCATTAATACTGCTACTGCACCATGCTATGTGCTCTTAAAACACTCTCTGGAAAAGATTATCTCGCCCAGTTTATTCCCGTCCTTGTATTATACATATTAATAATTAACTCAAAGTTTCAATAATTAAAGGCTCTGAACATTGTCTTCTCTTTACCTACTCTAATGATGTCTGAAACACGCGACCTCCTGCATGGCAGCAACATTGAATTAGCTACATAATAAACGCTAGTGTTTAACCAAAGTGTTCTTACTAGAATTTATTTTACAACTGACCAAAAAGCACGAATTACAGACTGCAACAAGTTTGTTTGATGTTGCTTCGTATAAAACATGCTAATGGAAAGTTAGTTGACTAGGCAATCACTTTATTTCTTTTCTCTGGATAGTGTACGTTAGAAGTTACAAAGAGTCGACGGTGTTATTGTAGCCTATTTATTAATAATTGTGCAGTGATTTCCCTGAATGCGACCTGGGCTCTACGACATATTTAGTTTGCATGAAATAGAATTTTGGTTTTGGGACAGATACTTGAACATATGTAAGTATTTTAATTCAAATTTTATGTTTATTATATATTGATTATTATGTATTGATTTAATGATAACTATACACTTATATTTATTCCATAATAAGTCTAGCTGTTTATTATTGCGCTATGTATTCAGAGAAAAATTCATCTTTTCATCTTTACAGTGTAAAGCACTTTTAGATTTAGGACTTAACATAAAAACAACACCACACACAACTTTATTACAGATTAATTATATGATGATTTAAAGTATTATAAGTAATTTTCAAAAGTGGAGCAAGTTTTATCGTATTATATACCTAGTAACATTATTAGAGCTGGGAGATATATATTTATCATAAAACTTGGCACAGCTAAGAACATGTTAACCCTCTCCAGGCAGGCGTTGCTGATTTGCAACAGTCAAAATATCAGATTTTTCCTGTTACTAAAATTTAAT
>JAQLOM010000035.1:9183802-9203779 GCA_030068315.1 Chrysichthys thysi
GTACAATCTCACGTGGGCAAACTAGCTCAAGCAGTAGTGGCGTGCACTGCGTTTTCATTGTGTATTCATCCGCTGATCAAATACATACTGTATTTTATTTCGAGTTAATATCCATTTAATATGTTTGACTTAACATTTTTATATTTTTTACATTGCATATAAAAATCGCGATACAGTAAAGCTGCGATAGGCGAACCGCGATATGGCGAGGGATGACTGTATTGCACATATTGTAATATCACAATCACAAATTGTAGCATTTTCAAGTCAGGTTAACCCCAAAAGTGAAAAGGAAGACTCCAGAATTACATTCGAAAACACCAACATACGTATGAAACAATTGCTATGCATTATGCGGTGTTAAATTAGTTTCTTATCTATGTAATGTGATTGTGATAGAAAACTTTAGATAAGCATGTTTGTTTTGGGAAACTAGATTTTTGATTCCATAAAATTAAAATGTCAATCAGGCTATTGAAAATAAATAAATAAATAAATAAATTTTTGGTCCAAATCAGATTTTTTTTTCTTTCTTCTTTGGGTTGTTTGTTTGCTTTTTGGCCAGAGTGACATCCAGCGAGTTTTCCCAGAGTATTGCACATATATACAGGACATTACAATATATATTATCTGTGTTAGTCTGGTGTATTGTTAACTGTATAGTACATCACATTCATAGTTTTTTCTTCTCTCATTCTTGCGCAGGTGTCTACATGTTTGGCCTCTTCACTACCGACATTTTTGTGAACGCGGGTCAGGTGGTGACGGGGAACCTGGCCCCTCATTTTCTGACTGTGTGTAAACCCAACTACACGGCACTGGGCTGCCAGCAGGCCCTACGCTACATCAGCCATCAGGAGGCCTGCACTGGCAATGGGGAGGACATCCTGCGTGCCCGCAAAACCTTTCCCTCCAAAGAGGCAGCGCTCAGCGTTTACGCCGCGCTCTATCTGGCCGTGAGTAGCTCATTAAATTCCACAAATGGTTCCTTCTCTTTCTCGTCCTCCACTGCTCTGAAGTCAGTCGTGCATTTCAGACAAAGCAATTCGTTTTGATCGTAACGTCTTGAAACTTCATGTCCTTAATAACTGTTATTCATGCTTAAAGGAAGGACCTGACTGTTGCGTGAAGTGTAGATACACCCACACGTACTCACAGTGTTGTGTTTATTCATGCTTCAGGCAGCACCCAATTTGGTAGTAGGCTGCTACTTTTTTGTTGGAGATGTATCTGCGTATTTTCACGGACAAAGGCGGAAAACCGTATCTCTACGTCAGTACGATCGTCCTGCAGGGTCCTAATGTATCTTGAAGCAGTGGAGATGACATCGCCCCGGGTTGCTTTTGAAATGCAGATGCCGAGGTACAAGAAGCGGATTTGCATTCTGTTCATCAGTGTGAGAAATAGTGCAATGGAAAGGCAGTATACAATATGCCGCGGTGACAGCTGTGATGTTTTTTCCTCACGCGTCAGAGAGAAGTGAGAACTCCGAGTTTGCCATCTCTCCTTGTGCATTCTGTCAAGTTGATGCATTGCTAATGTAACAAGAAAAGGTAGTTAGGTATTAGTCTATACATTCATTAGATCTAAACATCTTTTGGGTGCTTTTCAACCTATGGGTCACTGAAGACCTAACTGAAATATGCTAAAGTGTAAATGATTTTTCGTACAAGGTTTTGTTGAGTCAAAAGTCTCCCATATCCAGCTCTATTGGGGGAGTCACGGCCTTATCGCGCTTCACTGGCTTCCAGCTCTCCCACTCTTTTCCTGTGGTTTAGAAATACGACCACCCTTAAAGCTCCAATTCACTTCTCAATTTACACTCCAACTCTGCGTAATGAAAAGCTATGATTAGAGACACCCTGCACTCATGAATGAAAAGCGAAGGAGACAGAGGATTCAGAATTGTTAATTAATGAGCATCTGTTTCTTTTGGGTCCCATCTAATGTCTCACGCAGCTCCAGGTGTGTGTTTGCGTGGGCCACGTCTTCAACTCCATAGGGAGAGGATTTTTAATTCTTGGCTTGTATATTGGCCCAGTGCATGAGGATGAGGGCTGATGAATTGTTTTTAAAAAAAAAAAAAAAAAAAAAGCGAATATCTTCGGAAGTTGGTGTGGGAGGGAAAAGAGGGCAAGTTTGAGCATTTAAAGGTTTAAGATGGCAAAGCTGCATTTGGCCTGTTTGCTCGGACCCTTTCATCTCATCTTGTAAGCATATTGGGTACAGTGTAGGCTAGCAAGGGTAAAGGTAGTTTGTTGGTTTCTGCAGAAAATCGACTGTTCGGTTTGTCTGACTGAAAGAGGCATTATGAGGCTAGCTGGATCAAGTATAAGTGCATCTTGTTGTGTAGGAGGGTATTCTTGCATGTTCTGTCTACGTAGTCATCACAGATTAGGCACACAGGCCCCTCCAAAAGTATTGGAGCCGCAACGTCAGTTAATTCGGTTTTGCTGTGCTATGAGGACATTTGTGCATAAGACCAAATGATGAATATGAAAAGAGAGGTCAGTGTTTCAGTATTTATTCCCTGGTGTTTACATACTAGATGGGTTAAACGACATAGAACAGAACACATTTTGTGTCAAACCACCCAGTTTTTCAAGTGAGCTATAGTATTGGAACATAACATTTTCTATTAAATTCAAGGCAATAATGCTTAATGTTTGGCTGCGTATCCCTTGCTTGCAATAACTACATCAAATCTAGAACCCACAGCCCCCTCCACCAGATTTCTTCTTTCTCTTATAGGTAAATGTAAATACCAGGGAATATTCATATCCATAATCATATTCATCAGTGGCTAAGTGGTTAGCACTGTCACCTCACAGCAACAAGGTCCTGCGTTCGACCCCGGGTTCGACATGGGTGCCTTTCTTGTGGAGTTTGCATGTTCTCCCCGTGCCCGTGTGGGTTTCTTTTGGGTACTCCGGTTTCCTCCTACAGTCCAAAGACATGTGCATTAGGTAGATTGGCTACCCTAAATTGTCCGTAGGTGTGTGTGTGTGTGTGTGTGTGTGCATGAACCCATGTCTGGAGTTAGGGGAGGGTTCGGTGTGGGGCTAGCGACCTCACCCTGTAGAATGCACTTGGCTACAGAAATGTCAACCGAGCCCCGTGGGGGCCACTTGGCACCATATGTGCCATACGGCATGACAAGGATCTAAGACTAAATTAATAAATTTATTAATTTAATGCAATGTGGAATGTGAGGTGTTTCGAAGCACTGACGACTGTCTATAAGAGTCCGGATCATAAAATCCCTAACCATTTAACTGTCGGTTCATTGAGAGAGTAAATTTTATTGTTATTGTTGTTATGTTATTATATTATTATATATATATTGTTATAAATGTTATTTTCGCGGGGCCAGTAAAAAGTGTCTTAAAACAGGGTTAAAAGACATTTCAAAAAGCTACGTCATTATGTGATGTAGTGTTAACACCAACCCTTGCGGGCTGACTCGATAGTGAGGAAGGTTATGTATGGAGGAGGGAGAGCTGATGTACTGTTACTGTGACAGCTTAATTATTCAAGCCTCCCATTTGGCCATAAGCACAAGCCTTGATCTGATAGTTTTAGTGCTGCACAGTCAGAGGGATATATTTACCAAGAGGAAAACCAGGAAAAGTGTACATTTAATATGTTGGACCTTTTGAGTCGAGACAGTAGCATGTTTTTGGGTTAAAGGATGAAGTGCACTAAAAGAAAAAAGGAAAAAGTGTGTGTATATGCCTCACTGAGAGCAGATTTTACATAGTTATATCTATTTTTGTGATTCAGAAATAGATGCATCCTTTGTATAAGCGAGTTCTGTTAGACCTTTATGTCGTTTTGTAGGTCACAGTAATTTCTTATTGTATCTGGGAGCAGAGACAAAAACAACAAAAAACACCACTGACCTACTCACAACCCCCCCCACACACACCCCATCACTCTTTTTTATGCTTTATTACAATGAACAAAAACAATTGAATAAAATAAAGATTATCCACAATCATTTAATTTTCCCAGGACGCCATCACCTTTGCTCTAACCAAAAAAGAAGTACCCTTTTTGAATAATTTTTTTCTCACTGTTTTTAATCAATGTGTTGACACCCAAAAAAAGAATATTCTGAAGAATTAATTGTTGTTGTTTTTTTTGCTTCTACAAAATCCTGAATTAAATGTCTGAATAGATGCCTTAATGAGAGCTTTCAGTTTTTGATTTTTAATAGAAAAAATTTTTACAATAAAATTAACTATATTTGCACTGCCATTGTGGATTCACGTGCGTAGATTGATGAAAGAAGTAAATATAATTCAATTGAAATAAAATCAATAACACAATAAAATGTGCAAAGTAAATTGAAGGGGTCTGAATACGTTTTGAGAAACCACTGGAAATATAACAGCTTTTAGTATGAAAGATGCATACTGAATACTTGTTGATCTTTACATGTAGTGGTAGTAATAATAATAATAATAATAATAATAATAATAAATCATTATCATCACCATTGATGCATATTTAAACAAGTTTCACATGGAAATCACATATTTACTAATATATAATTGTTAGTAGAGTAAGTAGCTGGAATGGTGAAGATTTTTTGAGGTTTTGTTTTAAAAAGTTTAAAAATCAACTGTTAAACACCACCTCCATAACAACAAGCTGTTTGAGAGGATTCCAAGTAATAAGCTCTTTCTGAAAGAACCCAACAAGATGTAGCACTTTACCAACTGTCACTGGGCCTACAACTGGCACGGTGTGCTGTGGTCAGACAAGACCAAAATTAAACATTTTGTATACTTCTTTTTTTCAAGCTTCAGTAACCGAGAAAAAGGGAAACTGCACAAAATAAAAGCCCCCATACTGACTGCATGGTGGTGGATCATTAATACTTTGGGGTTGTTTTGTGGCTGGTGATTCAGGAGCACTAATGAAGCTTGACGATATTAAAAATGCTGATAGGTACCAAGATGTAGCTACACTTACCGGTCACTTTAGTAAGAACATCTCTACCCTTACTCCTTCATGCAATTATCCAGTCAGACAATCACGTGGCAAGATATTCAACACGTAAAATCATGCAGCTACAGGTCACGAGCATCAGTTAGTGTTCACATCAATCATCGGAATGAGGGAAAACATAGCATGACACAGTGAAATGACTTCTCTGCATTTAACCCATTCACCAGGTGAAGCCGGGGGCAGCACCCGGGGAGCAGTGCTTGGGGACGGTACCTTGCTCAGGGTACCTCAGTGTACCTTGTTGGTCCTGGGCCTTGAACCCACAACTTTCCAATTGAAACCTTCAGCCTTCTCGTTTTGTAATTCTGTGACCTACAAGTCCAAACGTCTGTGCCAGCCATTCTATCCAGATCCTTCGCCTTCTATCCTGAAGCTTACGATTTCTTCCTTCTTTTATCCTGTGACCTACAAAATCCTACTAGATCCTAAAGACAAGCTCATTCTCCCCACCTTCCTGACTCTAAGATTCTTCTAACATTCACTGCTGACAATGTCTAACGTGTCCTTTAATTATAGTATTACAATTATGGTGTCAACTTGTGGATTGTTGCACTTTTTGCTATTCATAAATGTTCCCAGTGCTTGAGAGAGGAGAAGGATGATAGAGTTATCATGATGAGTGCTGGAGTCATGCTCTGCACCCTATTTTTTTTGCCACTGTTGCCCTTGGTATGCTCACTGGGGATAAAGACATGCATATTTGTAAAGCTGTGTTGAGACAATCTGAACTCAAATGGATGATTTTAATAATGATAATAGATTATTTCATTCCTTATTTTGTGTCATGTGCATAATGGGTTTGGTGCATACGAATGGTAATAGAGGGAGAAGGGCATATTGGGCTGAGTATGTGCCAGTGATAACCAGGCTAAGATGCCCATTGTGAAGGCCTCAGCAGCAGGGCTGGCACTCATTTCGTTTGCTCAGGATCACTCCATCATCTGCCTCCTACTGCTCTTGATGCCATGTGAGAGCGTGCCTGGGAAATTAGGACATCATGCAACTGCAAGAAACACATGACAGTTGAACAACTTTGTTCAGCTAATCCGACTGAAAGTCCAAACAAATTAGTAGAACTGCAGCTTTTTTCATGGGACCTAGATTTTTGAATCTTTCGGGATAAAATATGGGGAATGGATTCTTTTTTGGTGAACAAGACAGGTGAAATAAGCCATTTTTGGGGAGAAAAAAAAGTGTTGACAAAATGAGAAAGAAAACTTCACGAAAGTGAGTGGAAATACAGGAGTAACCCAGCAGCGAGCATGATCTTGTCTGAGCTTGGAAAGGAATTGGAGAGGGCTGAACACTCCATAAGAACAGCGAAAGGTCACCAAATGCTTTCATTAATCAGCCAAACCAGGGCGAGACGTCGAGAGGAGAGCTCATTAAAAAATCTGCAAATCTCCTTCTCTGTGCCGGAGGAACCACATCAAGAGCAAGAAATGCCGCCACTTCACCCCTGTTTGATTTCTTTGCGATTTGCTTAATGATATAAGTTTTGAATAATGTACTGCCGATCCCCAGATGGATTTATCGGCTATTGTGTGGATTACAGCTGTTCATCCAAAATGATCTTTTTTTCAGTACATGAATGAGGTATGAAAATGTAAAAAAAAATACAAAAAAAAAAGGAAATCGCAGACAGAACACGCTATTGTGAATGCTGGGAATAGAAAAATGATCAGTGGCCTTCTTTGTTCAATTAGATACCATTTTGATGAACAAAAACAAAGAAGAAGAAAAAGCAGCGGAAGAAGAAGAGTTATCTCATTAACTATTAATAAAGTATTTGAAATCCGTTCTTTAAGGCTCTCTATCTCTCCGTTTCAAGCATTGCTACAAAGAGAATGCGTTGGCAATGACTAATGTTTGACATTGTTAAATATATCTATTAATGATTTTTCTGTACGGCTTTGAAGCCAGGAACATTAGCTAGCTGTAAATCAAAAGTTGCCTGCTGTCTTCCGCAGAGAGGCAGTGTGAGTTCCTCTTATCTGAACAATTACATCCAGGGGAGTGGATCTATCTGTTCATTCTCGGCCCATCCCTCTCATGCACACATTTACTTTAGAGCCATTACTTGTAGTCATTTCTCATTTGATTTAGTTGCCATGACGTACACTCATACCAGAACTTGACCCTGCCTGCCTATGGCTCAACCTCTAATGTTTTTACCCAGCGATTAGCGATAGGGAAAAAAAAATTCAACGTGCAGTGCCCTAGCAATTAATAGCTGCGATTACTAGATAACATTTTCACTTGCATTAGATTTTCACTTATTCGCCCGGAAGAAACATTTGCCCCAAAAAAGCAACTTATAAATAGGGCAACGTATATGTTAGAGCCCTTAGTGATGCACAAAATGCAAATTTCCTCCAACAGGCTAAATATGAGTGCTAAGAAGAATAGAAAGAGTCACAGCTAAAACATAAAAGTTTGAATAACTGCATAGTAGTCACAAATCAGCCAGTCAATCAATAAAGGACTGATGTGGACAATTTTGCACCAGACTTCTTTCCACATGACATTCTTCCTTGAGAGGAGGAGTCTGCTTGAAGATAATTGAAAACCATTAGTAATGCACTGCTAAGTGTTAAACTGCTGAAGTGTCTGGGGTAGAGGTTGTGGGGTGAGGGGGGTTGGCTTTAGACTAAAACCCTGAACATCTCTGCAGGAACAGCAGAGCAGCCATATGTACAGCAGTGTCTCCAGTTGATTTTTCAAATCCAGTTTGCTTCCAAGCTAGAAAGCTGCAAAATCGCACTCCATCTGAGATAAGTTGTCCATGCCCTGAGTGAGAACGGTTATGGAAGTATTCACCATCCCACGGGATTGTTAAGTCAGATAATATAAACACCTTTGCACCGTTTATGTCCACTACTTTTATTACTTGGTGTCTCCCAGAGCCCCCGTGTCCTAAAATCCTAAAATGGCTTGAGTTGCTCACTTCGCCTGATGTCCCAAACCTATTCTCTGTAGGCATGCTGACTTCTAAACACAGTGCAAGATAAGGTCATTTTCATTCGTTCGTCTTCTACCGCTTAATCCTGTTCAGGGTCGCGGGGGGAAGCTGGCGCCAATCCCAGACGACACCGGGTGAGAGGCAGGATACGCCCTGGGCAGGTCACCAACCTACCACAGGGCAACACACAGAGACAGACAACCATTCACACTCACATTCACACCTAGGGGCAATTTAGAGTCACCAATCAGCCTGATCCCCTCTGTGCATGTCTTTGGACTGTGGGAGGAAACCGGAGTACCCGGAGAAAACCCACACGAGCACGGGGAGAACATGCAAACTCCATACAGAAAGGCACCCGTGCTGAACCCGGGGCTCGAACCCAGGACCTTCGCGCTGTGAGGTGACAGTGCTCACCACTCAGCCACCGTGCCGCCCTCATTTTCATTCAATTAAATTTAATTCAATTCATTCATCTTTAGTAAATGCTACACTCTGAATGGGACACTAGTCCAGATTAGCATGCATATCTACACCCACACACACATTACCACCTAGGGGCAACTTAGAGGATTTAGTTAATCAACCTGTATGGTCCTGGACAGCCGGAGGGAACCAGAGAACCCGGAAGAAACTCACACAAACTTGAGAACATGTGAAACTCAACACAGACCGTAACCTGAGCTCAGAATCAAACCGGGGACTCTGAGGCTGCACCAGCATGCCACCCTGATTTAAATGCTCATAGATAATTTCTAAGTACATTCTTGGACAGATGTTCTTGCCCACTCAGTTCAGTCTTATCTTGGCATGACTGTCAGTGCATATTAGCTGCTGCTTTTAATTCTCTGCGATGGCTCGGCGGATGATGGATGGGAAAGCTGTGTATGCGCTAAAGGTAGAATATGCTATTAGGCAGAAAACAGAGCCTTAACCAGTGACCCTTTCCCTGGCATTTCATCCCTCTATCTACCGCTGACCTTTACATATAATTAAGCAAGTAGTTCAAGCAGCTCCAAATGGACCCCAAAGAGCTTTCACTTCTTACCCATGGTTCATCCTGCTTAGAGTGCCCATTTATATATTTATGTTCCTGTGCCAGCGTGAATGAACGTTCAGTGCTCCTGCATTGCCGAAGCTCCGATTTGTTTTTATAACACACAATATATCTTATGTTCCTCTCAGTGGTTAGCAAAGTAAACAAGTATCTATGGAAGTAGACCGCTCTATCCATACCGATGGCAGGTGTGTGCACAGATGGAGTGTAAATAAGTAATGGAGCGAATAAGACAGCATTTACGGCATTATTTCAGATTTACAAACACTAGTCATTAACCCCTTTGTCTCCAGATTCTCCTGCTGCAGTGCTGCCTGATGGCTGGACATACTGGAACACTTCTAAAGAAGGTTTCTGGGTTTTCACCCTCCTCAGGCGTCTGGCTATTTAGAGACCGCATAGACAATGATCAGTTTTAAACTCCTGCTTATGTTATGATTTGTAATTAGATACACTTTCGCTTGGCTGTTGATTCCTATGTGAACCTAAACGCACTCGAGTCAAGACCATGACTTTAAAGTCCAAGAGCAGGATTAGCTGAGATTGAGTCAAGACCAAGATTTAAGAGTTTCGAGGTCAAGTCACAACCAAGTCTAAATAAAAAAGGGAGAAAGTCATCAAATTCTCTTCAAGGTAAAGCTTTTACATCCAACAAAGAAGTTGGCTTCTTTGGTGCACTGAATCATTCGGCTATGTTTTCTAAAAGCTTGAATTACTTCTTGGCAAACTTTGTGCATGCAAAAAGGAAGGACAACCCAAACATTATTCATTTGTTCATTCATTCATTACAAATGCGCAGACATGACCAAGACTGTATGTCCAGTTCCGAATGCCATTATGTCTAAGGCAAATTTCAACACCAGTCTTGAGTACAAGATCAGACTGAAGTCTTCCAGCCCTACAAGCACAACACACAGAACTCTGTACAGATAGTAACCTGAGCTCAGGATTACAAACCCTATATAACTGAATAGAAATTAAAAATTCATTCTGAATCTGTCCGAATAAAATCAATGCTTAAGCCTAACGCCATCATATCAACATGATTCTTATATTAGGTACAGAACGTGAGCAGTTTCCTGTTGGGGTTTTTTCTTTTACATTGTTCTGCTTTTAGTAAAAATGTAAAACGGGCCCTTTTATGTCGAACAGAACATGAGACTTAATGAGCACAGTCATAAATAAATGCATGGATCTAATTAACCTCTGCGCCGTAGCGGTGCTGGGAGATATAGAGGAGGAGGTGAAGGAGTGGAATTAGCAAGCAGCCCAGGATGAAATCTCCATGTCTGGGTTTCTGTGGTGATTCTGGCCCACAGTACAGAAAGGTGGCCTTTGAGCAGATGCCCCTCCTGGTGTCAACTAGCTGGGGCCTCAGTTATGGCCTTCTGTTAGCTAATCTATTAAGCCCTTTCTCAGTGGGGCATGCGGGGCAGATAGAGTGCAGGGGAAAGACTTGAAGCCGCTTCAAAACTGGGATTAACACGATGGTCCCTTCTAGACGATCTTGTCATCATGTGCCCTTTTGCAGAATTATTTTAAGGCACATATGACCTCGTGTTGAGTTTTATTATTTACTAGGACCGTGGACGCAGTTCACAAATAGATTCGATGAAAATTATGATGTCTGTTAGGTTTTATTTATTTATTTATTTATTTATTTATTTATTTATTTATTTATTTATATTTTGCATAATGTGATGTGTACTACATCTAATGTTGTTTTAACCTAATGCCATATTTTATGTCATATTATTTTCGATCGGGTTACACAGGTGATCCTAAAGGCTAAAAAATTGGCCTGGAGTATTTCTGTGGTTGATTCACCCTGATCAGGTTTTCTCTACATTGGTTAAAATTAATCAACAGGATCTAGAGCATTGAATCCACAACCAAGTGTTCGTGTCTCATTCCCAATATAATTCTCCATCAGTGTTTTGATCAATAAGTGAAGACTGGTTGAAAGACCACATAACGCTGAGAATGGTGCGTATTACCTGTGGCAGTGTCATGTTTTAGTCACCACGACAACAATTGACTGTGTGCTAAAGTCCGACATTTATTACTGAATACGCTGACTTTTGAACACCCTATACTGGATCACTTTAAACCCTGTTTACATTGTACAGTTTTCCTGCTGTATCAAACATTGTTAAAGAGTTATTTGGTTGTAAGTCGAGAGGGGTGATCTTAAACCATGTGAAGTCTTGCAAGTGCAATTGTGAGTTAAAATTTTAAAAAAGTTCTCACGGTATCAGACATGTTTTCGCTGAAATCTCAGCGCATGAAGACTGCCCATGAAATGCACGTTGTAAAGCTATCAAGCGGCCGATGGAAAAGTATTATAGAAAATTCCCAGAAAACTCACTCAACGAACGGTGGCGAATATTGTAGAGGCAGGAGGGAACTGTAAATGAAATGAAACGACCTAGTTGACCATGCTGTCCGCATACACCAAGATTATGCTGATTGATTACGTAAGCATTTGTATTTGTGATTGTCTTTGATTACAAGTCTATCCTCAGAGGATCTACATCATATAATCTGCCTTGGAGGGCACGTTGTTGCCCAGTCTGTTAGAGAATTCAAGCAAGATTTCATTGGGATCGTCTCGACTAGGCACAATCTTAAAAGACTGTTCAAATCACGCAGGGTAAAGTGTAAAGTTTTAACGCAGCTATAGTTACAACAAGATGAAACTTTCAAAATGATCGAAACCTGAGAGGACCGACTTCAGTTAAAACAGGCAACGCTCTCGATAAATACGCACCTATGACATGCAACATTACAGCTAATATTAGTTGATTTTAGCCGTTGATATTAGCTTTATATGTATATAGTTTACCGTCCGACTGCGCTTGCTTTTAATTTAGGAGCTAACACATTAGCATCTGAGCCACTGAAACCTTAAATACAAGGGAGACTTTCTGTTGCTCTTACAGTAAGACATAAAGAGCCTTTTAGGTTTTCACAAACTTTTAACTGGCAATGTACATGAATACTCAGCAACTGAAAGAAAAAAGAAAGAAAGAAAGAAAGAAAGAAAGAAAGAAAGAATGTTTATTTCCATTTTTTTATTTCTATTATAAAAACACTATTTTCATTAGAAGTGGTCCATACTTCGACAGAGATTCATTTGTGTCTTTTCCATTTCATTTGACAGTCTATGAAGAGGAAGAGGAAAAGAACAGAGCATCTGATTGCATGCTCAAGAGAAATCACAGTACATGGATATGAATGAGGCAGGAAATACATTAGCGACTAACATTACCTCTTTTAGCCATTAGCCTGGGCCACTTGGTGGGAGTCAGACCCGCTGAGGTCACCTGGCAAACAAGGTCACCTTTTCCAGATGAAATTATGAAGTGGTTCGCCTTTAATCGAATGAGACGCAACACACACTTCCCATGTCTCATGGCAACAGGCTTTATTTATAGCCCCCAAACCCAAATGACCAGTTGGTTTAATTTAATAGCAGGCAATGGGATTATACACAGAAACAAATTACCTAAGTGGGCAGACTGTGGCTACCAAAATCTTTAACCATAATGGAGACCACTGACATGATGTCTGGGTGTGTTATTTCATTAGGCCACTCCGCCCCTGCATATGTCAGTGGACAGGACGTTGTGTGTGTGTGTGTCGCCATTGCAGGACGGCACACAGCTGCCGCATTTGAGCTGGCTTAGTGGAATGAACTGACACACACACACACACACACACGCACGCACACACATGCACAGCTCCTCCCTGATCTTCCGTCAGGCCTACACTGGGTGGGAGTGAAGACAAGCCTGCACCTCTGCTCTCCAGGACTGTACAGTCTCTGAAATAGTGCTGTTAGGATTCAGTAATCAGTGTCTACCAAGAAAAGCAGAAAGAAAAGAAAAACAACGCTTAAGTACAGGGAAGCTGTTTGAAATCCTACATGGGCCGAAATGAGTTCCCATTTCATTCCCATTTAAAAAAAGGATCTAAACGGTTTTTTATACACATGCATACCACCTGGCCACTTCATTAGGAACACCTGTGCACCCGTCTCCTGAACTTTTTCCCCTAATCATCACGTTTCTAGTCTCGGTGAGCCCGTGCCAAGCGTAGTCTCAGATTCCTGTTCCGGGTTGACACCTGATGCGAACTTCAGCTATCCAACTCAAGGTTTGACGAGTTGCTTTTCTGCTCATAGCACTTTTAAAGAACAGTACAGCCACCGTAGCCTTCCAGGTAGTTTAAACTGGCCGTTCTCCTCTCTCATCAACAAGGAGTGTCCATCCCAAGAACTGCTGCACACTGAGAGTTTAACTGTTGTATGAGGTAATCTCAGGACATCAGCAGATTCTAAAATACTCAGTACAGCCCGACAACCACGCCACAGTCAGTGACTGCGATCACATTTTTCCCGCAGATCTTCCTGTATCTGCACTGTCTTATGCATTGCACTTGCGCCACATGATTGGCTGACTGGATAAATACAGATGTTTCTAGTAAAGTGGATTTAATCTAAAGTTATTATGTTTAGTATAGTATAGTATAGTATAGTATTAGTATAGTATTAGTATAGTATAGTATAGTATACAACTGGTGTAATAAGCTGTATTGAGTGCCACATTGGAATCTCATGTCACTTTAAACGTCGGGCTTTGTTATTTGGAGGTTCATGACACACTGTATAAATTTACATGAGTGAATTTAATAAAGTTTAATCTCAAAGCTCTGTATGTGTCACTACATGGGCAATAGATCACAGGCTGAGAGGACTGCAAGGCCGGCAGGGTGAGAGAGAGAGAGAGAGAGAGAGAGAGAGAGAGAGAGAGAGAGAGAGAGAGAGAGAGAACGAGACGGAAAGGGGCTTCTCTCACTTGACTGAACCTGCCGTAACGTTTAATCAGATAGAGCCCTGGACCAGCACACACAGTTCTACAGAATGCTAATAGATGGAGCTCTAAATTTAAAAGAGTTGTGCTTGTGACATGTTGTTTTTATCAAGGAATGCAATTATGCTTCGCTCTTAATATCTCTGCGTCTGCCGGAGTGCCATGCAGCTTGCCAGCTGCAATCCGAAATAACTGTCCCTTCAACTTAATGAAAAACAAGTAGTAGGCCATAAACTTGTAGTCATCGCCTATCCAATCACAATGTCTTGAGTAATTAAAATGATTAGCTTAATTAGCTTAATTAACTAAATTTGACTACAGGACATGGCCATATGGCAGAGCAAAACAAAGATGGGAACTAATTAAAGTTAAAATAATGCAGGTTTTAATTAACTCAACCCTCAGGCATCAACATTTTCAAATTTATCCAAGCTGATAATTAAAAAGTCCTCTTTGCCCAAGCAACATTTCTTCTCGGAGCTAATTAAATCTGGAAATGAATTAGTGGCATGACGCTCCAAATATTAATTCCTGCTAGAAGATGACTTCACTTTCTAATGAAATTAATTAGGTGCGCTGGACTCTCAATCAGACCCAGGCTGTGTCCGTGAGCACAGACCTCATGTAATCTAGCACTGGGCTGGAGGCCCTGGGGCAGAAATTTACAATTGTAATGAAGACTCTTCAGCTGTGTGCCTCTCTTAATATACCAAATGAACACGCAGATCCATTTGCGCCAAGGGCATCCTCGTGCTCAACTCTACCCCTAGAAGAAAGCCAGTTAAGATATATAGGGTTTTGTAACCTTTTTTCCCCCTCCCTCTCCTAGTGTGTGAGGTTTATTAAACACCATGTTTCTGATTACAGACACTCTGGTGTTTGAAGATCAATGGTCTGAATGTCTCTGGTGTGGGAAAGTGTGTTGTATTAGCGCTAATGGCTGATTGGGGGAGAGAACTTTAAGCTATAGGTCGATACGCCTTATTTTGTGTATCTTTGCTGCTCATCTGGTTTATCCACATTCTCTCCACCACTGCCTCGTGGGTAATTTATGTAGTCAGGCCTATCTGTAAAATAAACTTCATTAGCTAATACCATGTCACATAGTTCTCTTGGACTCTTTATTGAAGCCATCACATTTGAGATGTCTCCTTTGGAAGGGCATCGTCAAATGCAAATGCTTGTAGACCAGCACCCATTAAGCGATGACTTTACAAGATAGCTTCTGACAAGTTGTGCAGTGGTGGCTCAGCCGTTAAAGGCTCTAGGATACTAATTGCAAGGTTGTGAGTTCAACACGCGGTACTGCCCGTCTGGGCCCTTGAGCACAGCCCGTAACCTTCAACTGTAAGTTGCTCTTGGGCGGAAAAAAAAAAAAAGTGTGCTAGTTTTTGCACCTCTTTTGTTTCCATAGACTTCAGGTTTGCATAGATAGCATCTTGAAATACAATATAGATCCATTCCAGAGAACCTGAGATTATCTCCTTTCTGGGTCTTAGACAGAGGACAAAGCGAGTTTCTCTCAGACATTCTTTTGAACCTATTACCATTCAGAGTACCATTTTATTACATTTACCATCAGTTGAACTGCGAATGAATTGGGCAAAACAATGTGACATGCACGCCCAGCTGCAGAGCAAACAGATAAATGACAAGGCAGTATTTACTCAAGATTGTGTTTGATGTATTGAAAGCCGCTGTGTGCTCATCTAAGCCTTATGGCTAATAATTGTCCATGCTCCTGGCCAATTGTAAGCCGTCTCATCCCGGTTCACTGCTATCCATCAACGTGGCAGGCACACAACTACTGCGAGCGACACAAAGAGCACAGCCCAACTAATGTGGTTTGTCAAAGGAATCAGGTTTGGACTTAGGGAGACCTACTGCATTGTCCTGTGAAATGTTATTTAGTTACGATTACTGAAAGCGGAGCTTGTTTTTCGATTTCCGTGACCGTCGGCTAAGATTTCAGGAAACCTAAGTGCTGGGATTTTGTTTTTGCAGAGGGATCCATTGAGTTTTTGGTCCGGATGATCCTTTTCCTGAGTTCTTGTTTGTAGATGTTCATATTCCAGGAATGTTCCTGAATTGAAATAATTGTGTTGAAAGCACCGCCCCAAAGCCTCCCTGTCAACAGGGACATCAAACCGCAAGTTGAAAAAAGCTCAGTCTTTTTGATTTTGCTCCATCTCAATTATTAATGCTCGCTGGTGCAGAATGATTCCAATATGTAAATAGTTTCTGATCTCATTACATTGTGCGCTGATAAATATGACAACTTTTAGAGGGCTGATGGTCAAGCTAAGCACACTGAACCAAGAGACGAATTAAAAAGAAGAGGCTTTGCAGCAAACTAATGGGCTCTTTTTTGAACAGCGCCCACACTGAGAAATTAGAGAATATCAAATTAAAGGTATAGATGGCACAAATACCGAGCGCGCCTTGCGCAGATGGAATACTCATATCAGTCGGGCTGGGTTTGATATGCCGCAGAGCCGAGTGCCAAGCTTGTTAGGGCTCACATCAAAGCCACATCAACGTGCCCAACAACCACACATGCCATCGAGGTCCCACTGAAGCTCTTTCATGTAGCTCTCCTCACTTAAACGCCATTAAAATGGGAAGCATAATGTGCTTTGCTTCTTGTTTCATTATTTAAGAGTCCCTCCCTGTTTAAAATAAAAGAGAAGGATGGTTTTGCTGGCTCAGAGATGAGTAAACAAGCACTTCAGATTTTTGCACTCGTTGGGCTGGTTTGAAATCTCGGCTACAGTAATTAGTCGGGTCAGAAAGCTCTAAATATTAACAAGATGCTTTGTGTGACATGGGATCTTTTGAGACATGACGGCGCAATCTTCGGATCTACAAAACACCATGTCCACTAGTTTGAACTGAAGTTTGGACGATTTGCATGAAACCCAGCAAGGCACAAAAGTTAATCAGAAAGAATGTGAGGATGAGTGGGGCTGCCTGCAGTGCGAAAGCAGAGGCAACGCACACATTAATGTGATAAGAGTAAGAAATATAGATTAGAGGCATCCAAGCCTGGCTCGTTCAATCAAATATTTAGCTTGGCTTTCGTTCAGCAGGCATTGGGAAAAGAAAAAAAAAAAACATCTTAGAAAATCTTGGACTCAACATTACGACCAATTGATCACTGTTAGAGGAGACACAGGCTTCGCTGAAGCACTGATCTGCTGCTTAAAGTAATGATATCCGTTTGATATCCAGTTCGATACGATCAGGTGGGATGTGTTTCCTTTGCCTTTTCTCCAGTGATGCCGTTTTAAGACCGCCTGCTTTGGCTGAACTTGAAAAGGGCATTTGAAATATCTCGGGGCTGTCCTACACTGAAGCCTTGTTGAATATTTCTAAGTGATGCTCTCAAGCACGGAAGAGCTACAGTGTTCAGTGACCCCGACGATCCGTTGTGCGCTTTAATAAGAACGGCTGGAAGAAAGCGCACGTCGGAGAGAGCACCCTCGTCACATTTACCTGAAGGGAGATGAGAAAAGAGAGAGAGAGAGAGAGAGAGAGAGAGAGAGAGAGTCTCTAGGGAGTCTCTGCAGTCTTTCTTCGGTGTAAATGAGATTTAGAATTTGTCTTTGCCCACCCCTTTGGTGATAAAGGTCAGCATGTGACAGGGTTAAAACCCCTATCAGTTGATTCTGACCACATAGCCCCCTAATTACTGCAGGGAGGGAACGAGGAGGAGAGACGGGGGGAAAAAAACAAAACACATAAAATTCTGTCTCGAAGCAGAAGATAAGTTCTTATCTTAATCTACTGACTCCACTAGCTTCATTTGTCAGGCTGGGGAGAAAAAACAGATTTCTCCTTGCCAGTGTTAATAGGAACATCTTTCAAGTGTTGGAGCAGGAAAGGAGGAGAGAGGAGGAGGGGGGTTTGGTATGATCATTCGGTGACAACGCCAACATGAGCTGCGTTCCTCACAAGTGGTATTCCTGCTAAGAGCCACTAATTAGCGCCTTATCACCCGCCAAATGGCGGCATGCTGCACACCGAGCCGCCCAGTTCGAGTATTTATAGCGTGGCTCCTGTGCCTGAGCGGCCCGAGGCCTCTTTTCTAGCCTAATGAGAGGTAAAGCCATGAGCACACTGTACAAATATTTCACGGCATTGCCAGGCCTGAGAAACAGGAAAGTCCCCCACTTTGAGAGAAAACATTTGACACAAATTTTTGAGCCGGCCAAGCCGGCACAGGTAGAAACGCACGCACGGAGTGATTTGAAATGTAGATGTAATTTCACCACAGAAAAAACAGGTAAAAAAAGGAGAAAATAAACACACACACACACACACACACATAGGTTTTTCTTTGTTGCTGTCATGCCCGTCTCAGCATTTCAGCACACAGCAGATTCTTTTGACCTCATGATTCACTTTATGGCACAGCCAATTAACATCGCACTAAAAACATGCTTCCTTCTGGCACGTATCCTCCTTCTTAGCAATTTCATCATTAAAAGTAAATAATGCAACGTTACAACTCTGCTCACACCCTGGAGGCACGGCACACAAATGTTACGCTGTCTGTCGAGCTTCTGTGCTTCCTCATGAACCCCCCTCTGCCCACCACTCCTTTACACGCAGAACTGAGTAGCAGCACGCGCACTCCCATGACTTATGCTGCCTTCATGACGAGATGTAGCACGTAGGTGACATGATGAGACGAGGCGTTTTTTTCGAACGATCAGACAAGACCACCGCCGTACCTCGACTCCAGCAACACTGCTGCCAAAGAAGAAGAAAATGATCATCACGACGATGAACTGTAATTTCCGCCATGTCCTAGATGCGAAAAACACTGTCAAATGTGTGAAAGTCTCCAAAGATTAATTTGAAGTGCTCACTGAATTGTGATTCCTTTAATTAATTACAGAATTAACCGCTCTGTCAAAACATTCCTGGTGGATTTGAGCAACTGGCAAGTTTTCTTTTTTTTTTTGATGGAAACAAAGGAGTTACACATCTTTCCTGACTTTCACACAGCTCTAAATTTGCCGGTGTCGGCACACAATTGCTCATGTCGGGTGAAATTTGTCTCACTAGAACACTGTGTTACTTGGAGATGATTTCTGTGTTTGGGCGCGACAACCTGACAGAAAATCGTTGACATTTCTGGAATAGTAATGATGGAAGTGGAATTAAGTGTGCGTGTTGAAAGCTACATCATGCCACTTGGAGGTACTTTTAACATATAAATTGCTGCTCGTCCATTCACTCACTTGGAGCAAATCCATCAACGCTAGCTGCAAAATGACACAGAGTTCGTGAGGCGCCCAAGAAACCACTATTTACAATCATCATCTGTTGTTTTGTTTTTTTTATATGAATGCGTCCAGGGATGCAGAATTCCTACCTTGACGTTGGCCATGACGGCTTCGGCAGTGATTTAACAGGACACGTGAAATGTCTTTAGTCGACACGAGTGTAAAAGCTTTTCCTCGGTGGCCTACACCCTCCATGTTTCACTGTCAGTGGGAATTCAGGGGAAAGAAGTGCAGGAACAAAGACACCTCACTACAGCTAATGTGTTTCGAAAGGTCAGGTGAGGTCCATGCTGGAGAGACATTTAGCTTCAGTCCTTCACATGCACACATTTTTCGTTTTTACGCTGCTTGCACACAGAAGCTTTTTTTTTTGTTTTTTTGGATTTTCAAAAATACAAGAATGACGTTTAAAATATGACATCCTTGCTAGACTTTCCAGGCAATTAGCTGAACATAAAGATGCTCCTTCCTGAATTCTCAAGCTTAGTGAAAATCATTATCGATTAAAGTAGCATTTTTACTTTGCAGGATGTGTGCACTCTTAAATGGCACCTTTGCTACAGTCCTTATCTTAATTCCTAGAAATTGAGCTCATCATTAAAAAGTCATTATGTAGCACTGTTTAATGCTAAAAGCCTTTTATATTCTCTGTACACAGTAAATAGTTTTCATTTGTCTTTGATGAACTTAACGTCCTTTAAAGGTCCCATAGCGTTGTTTTTTCATTACTTTTGCAGTGTTCTCTAGTATGAATGAATGCCCAATGAGTCGGTT
>JAQLOM010000035.1:9303083-9316467 GCA_030068315.1 Chrysichthys thysi
CGAACCCGGGGCTCGAACCCAGGACCTTCTCGCTGTGAGGCGACAGTGCTAACCACTCAGCCACCGTGCCGCCCCTCGGTTGGAAGGTATGATTCGTTAAAAAAACAAAACTATCCAGTTTCATTCACACCCACTTCGTGTTTGAATTCCAAATCCAAATACAGATATGGATATTTGGAGCGCCAAACAGATATAGATGAGGATACAGGTGCTACATTGTGCTACACCCCTAACAGGTAAGACGTTATGTTGCTGTTATTCAACTTCAGTGGACAGATTTGGTTCCTAGTCATACAGCTAAGAAATATAGCATAAGGGAAGTAATAGATAAGAAACAAGAGAAATACAATAAATGTAAGCACACGATATAATGGTATAAAAGTGCACGGAGGTGAAATCCGTTTCAGGCAACATACAAAGAAACCCTGTATATATGTCATCATCTCCTGCAGGACATCTGAGAGTCGTGAGGAAGACAGACTATCAAGCCGACACCCACTTTCAGTGCAGCGGTGAATCTAGTAGCTGCTCTTCCAAATAAACCACCTTTCATTTGGAATCGAGCCATGATTAATATGTTTTATTTCCCAGAGTGCTTGATGGAGAGGAGCAAATACAGGCTTGTTCACCTCAAGGAGGCACTTGAGAGATGGGCAGGGAGAAAGTCTTTGAGAGGGTGTTAGAAGATTAAGAAAAAGGGAGAACACACCTTAAAGTTGAGTCGAAGATTTATGGTTGGAGTGTTGAGGATGGATGCCAACCTCCTCTCCAAAGGGACAGCATTCTGTATGAGGAAGACGTGTTATCTGTATGGAGTCTTAGTTCGGTTAGTATGACCGAAAGCTCCCTCCACAGAAGTACTGAGAGGCCGTGTTTTTTGTTCGTCCCTGTTCCCTCAACCTGGTCATTTTTCCTGGTCACTGTATAAAAAGGTTATATTGAGAGCTACATAATACATATCCATATAACATGCATAACCAGAATATGAGCTGATATGTACAATATGTGGCAGCACCATGGTGTGGTGGTTAGCACTGTCGCCTCACAGTAAGAAGGTCCTGGGTTCGATCCCTGGGTCGACCTGGGTGCCTTTCTGCGTGGAGGTTGCATGTTCTCCCCGTATCCGTGTGGGTTTCCTCTGGGTACACCGGTTTCCTCCCACAGTCCAAAGACATACACAGGGGGCATTAGGCTAATTGGCTACTCTAAGTTGCCCGTAGGTATGAAATGTATGTGAGAGTGGCTGGCTGTCTGACTTTCTCTGTGTGTTGCCCTGCAGTGGATTGGGGACCTGCCCAGGGTGTACCCTGCCTCCCGCTCAAAGTCAGCTGGGATTGGCTCCAGCTTCCCCCTTGACCCTGAACAGGATTAAGCGGCAGAAGATGAGTGAGGTGTATAATATGAAGAATCAGCTTTCAGTTGAAAACGAAGTCGTTTTCTTAGCATCACAGGGACAGTCAAAGCTCTATTGGTTAAAGGGCTAGCTGTAGCACTAACATAGTCCAGCATAACTCCAGAGTGGTGAATTAATGAGCAACATTTATTGGTTACTTTATTGGTCCCTTTTATAAGACTGTTACTTGAATTCTGGAGTCCACCATGTCTTTTGGCCAACTACACACAGGTCATTATCAAAAAAAAAAAGTTATTCATGCCTCCTTTGGACTTACTCAAAAAACACTACAGGGTTTCTCGATCCTGGCCCATGGGCAACCCTGCCCTGTACATTTTACTGCTTTTCTCACCTCCTGCAGGTTAGAGGCTCTAAACAAATCCATGCTACATGCTGGTTATATAAACACAAATCAGACTTCTGTTCCTCTCTGCATGCATTACAAGGGCGGACAAATTATAAATTCATTAGCTAGCCCACCAGGCACGTAAGATATCCACTGTGTTGCCTAGCCTCGTATTATTATTCTTTTGCCCAGAATCCTAATTGAAATGCTAAAACCTGTAGCTAATGAGATGTAATAACATATGCCCAGTGTGACAAGTGCTACTTTAATGTCATGTGTTCTCCATGTGCTGTTGTTAATCATGCACTGTGCCTTTGTTTCTCTTCTACTCTCGTCTCTGCCACCATCCTGCCGTTGGCTTGTTACGTATTGTGTTCATCTATCCCGGGTTTGATTCATGAACAGTTTACCTGACTGACTGAATATTCCATATGTAACCAAGCTATTGTTTCTAGGTCATTGTCCTCATTGTTTTGACCTGCACCTGTGTGTTAGTTTATATATTTGGATATGCCTGGGATAAACCTATCTGCCTGTAGCTTGACCCTTGCTATGTATTTTGACCAGGATTCCTGTACTTCCCATAATTAAGAAGTGATACTAGTGATTATCACAGGTGAAACACACCACAGCACAGCATAGCGTGACACAGTGAAATTACTTCTCTGCATTTAACCCATTCACCAGGTGAAATAGGGCGGCAGGGTGGCTGAGTGGTTAGCACTGTTGCCTCACAGCGAGAAGGTCCTGGGTTCAAGCCCTGAGTTCGGCACGGGTGCCTTTCTGTGTGGAGTTTGCATGTTCTCCCCGTGTTCGCGTAGGCTTCCTCCGGGTGCTCCGGTTTCCTCCCACAGTCCAAAGACAGGTACAGAGGAGATTAGACTAATTGGCTGCTCTAAATTGGCTATAGGTGCGAATGTGAGTGTGAATGGTTGTCTGTCTCTGTGTGTCGCCCTGTGGTGGATTGGCGACCTGCCCAGAGTGTGTCCCGCCTCTCGCCCAATGTCAGCTGGGATTGGTGCCAGCTTCCCCCCGGAACCCTGAACAGGATTAAGCGACAGAAGACGAAGACCTTGTGAAGCAGGGGGCAGCCAAACAGCCCGACGCCTGGGGAGCAGTGCTTGGGGACGGTACCTTGCTCTGGGTACCTCAGTGTTTCTTGTTGGTCCTGGGCCTTGAACCCACAACCTTCAGATTGAAGGTGGTCTGGTGTAAATAAAGTGCACAATAAAGTGTATACTGATGTTACACCCTTGCTTCCTGCCTCCCGCATGTGTTGTTAAAATGTTGAGGGGGGTGGGGGTGGGGGTGGGGGGTCTGCTATAGTTACAAATCTCAAGCATGACTTTCAAAAATTGTTTTTTATTTTCGGATATCCAAAACAAACACAAAAACACTCAGGAACAATTATGAACATAGACATCATAATAGAAAAGTTAATTAGTGAGAGAGGAAGTAAATCCAAGATTCAAGAAGACTTCCTTGTAAGAACGCTTCGCCATCTTTCTTGACAAAAGTGCCCGGGGGGTGGGGAGTGACAAAGGTTGCGACGGAAGAGAGCGGCACGGCCCGGTACCAAAATACCCACGGCCCGGTGGTTGATATGGGGTTACATTTATAAATATTTCTGGACAAATTTAACCCCATAGTTGGGACCCTTGGGCTAGAGCAGGGGTCCCCAACCACCGGGCCGTGGGTATTCCGTCCACCGATTCTTCCATCGTAACATTTTCCGCCGCCCCCCCGCACACACGCTCTCCTCCATCGTAACATTCTACCCCCCCCTCGCACGCACGTGCTCTCCTCCATCGCAACATTCCAACCCCCCCCGGTCCGTGAAAATATTGTTCGACATTAAACCGGTCCATGGCGCAAAAAAGTTTGGGGAACCCTGGGCTAGAGCACACACATACAGACCGTGAGAAAATTCAGCTTCCGGAGTAATTCGGTCGCTGGCTGCTTTTGTCGCTCAGTCGGACGTTTTTTCTCATGACTAAAATTTTTATTTAGCCATGCCCTCGCAACCCATTTTTGGGTCGCGACCCATACTTTAAGAACCCCTGCTATAAAGGGAAAAGAATGAACGTACAGTTTGTTGATTATCCTAACCTTCCAGAATGTCTAAAGTAGCACATCATGTTTGCACTGTTTGCACAAAAAGTCAGTAAGTTGTTGGTCAGCGTCGGTGTTCTGTCCTCATGTCACTTGATATGCATAACTTTGAGGTGTTACTTAAGGCAGGAGGCTTGTATAACCCCATTGTGCTGGGTTTTTACTTCTTTCCTCATAACTAATGTAAGAGTTCCTGATTCTGTATTTGGCCTGTCATACATGCATGCTAATTACTCTTCCTAGCAAAAAACAAGGGCAACAGATGGCACAACGGCCAATATGTGTAGTGCAGGAGTTGATGGGATTCAGGATGTTATACTTAAACATAAATACCTACTATTATTTTGTGAAGGTCAAAAAGGAGAAATATGTATATATATTTTTTCCTGAACAATGGATGAAAAAAACATAACTGAATCACAAAGTTTGCTTCACCCAGGAACCAGGGTTACTGACATCCACCAATGAATTACCCAGCATTCTCCTGTCACCAGACCTCCTCAAACAGACAGAGAAACAGAACGAGTTATGAGTAAAAAGCTTAAAGCAACATGCAGAAACACAGGACAGAACGTTGGCTCCCATGAGCATACATTACCCAGCATTCTTAGGTCACATCACCCCTTCAGACTGGTAGAGCATCATTTATCACAACAGCCCCTCCTATCTCGAGTCCTTGTGTCCTTTCTCAGCTTCTGCTAGTTAAGGCATAAGGCAATGGCCAGCCTCTGCCCTCCTTTCTCTTCTAATTACACCCCACTGGATTCAGAGAGCAAGAGCAAGCCTGCTGCTATTTGTGGTAATTAGTGCACAATGTGTGCTGTCGACATGCAAAAAAAAAAAACACCCTCCCGCCTTTCTGCTCCGGAGGCCAACACAACAACAAGCACCTTGCAGCAGCCACAAGAACGTTAGCTTACCCCTTCGCTGTACCTCTCTCTCTCTCTCTCTCTCTCTCTCTCTCTCTCTCTTTTTCCTCTCTCTCTCCCTCAGCTACTTGTGTCAAATCTCGGTCCCTCCGAACAAAATCTTAATAATTAACTGGCAAATTTTTAACATGATTGCTTGTGACACACCTACTCTGGTAATTATTGCTTTGAGGCCATGTGCTGATGAAATTAATGCATTCGTTGCCCTAACAAATTAGCATAACTCATGCAAATGGCCCACATTTTGAAGCCACTTGTTAAGACCAGGAACAAAAAAAAACAAAAAAAAAAACCAAGGCAAAAATAACAACAGCAGCAACAACAAGAAAAAGTGGCATTAATAAAATGCACATGCTTTTTTCCCCCCGCTAAAGCCATAATGGCTGAAGGCTCTTAATTTTAACCACCGGTGAGCAGAGCAGAGCGCTGTATTGCTTTATAGCTTAGCACTGCATGATTATCATTATCATCATAGCCATCATAGCTGATCTACAAGTGCATCGTTCTGAGAGTGAATATTAAATGGGCACCATAATGCAGACATTAAAAGGTTATTACGCTGATGCATTAGTTGATGTTGAGTGCTGCTGAAACATCATCAGTTTGATGAGGGCACGAACTGCCTCTCGCATGGCTGCTGTGCTGCACATCAGCCTCTGATAAAAATGACTTTCACACTCTGACTGTTTTTAATAATTCATCTCGCTCCAAACTGGACATAAGTAGAAGAACGCACATGTCCATATCTATAGTTATGGTCAAAAGATCTGATTGCACTACAGTTGCATCAGTTATCAGAAACTAATACCAAGTTTTACTTTTCTATCCAAGAATACTTTTTTTCAAGTGAGACAAATTATTTTTTAGCTGTTCCATCCATCCATCCATCCATCCATAAGCTGTATTATATATGACACTTATTTGTCAAGGGTCACAGGATCTGACTACACTCCGTTGAGTTTGAGCGAGACGCGTGGTACACCCTGGATCGTTTGCCAATCTGCTGCAGGGTTAATGCAGAGACAGACAGTTATTCACACCTACCGGCAATTTAGTGAAGCCAGTTGACTAAATGTACATGTCTTTGGCCAGTGGGAGGAAACCGGAGCACCCAGAGGAAATCCACACAGGAAGAAGGAGAACATGTAAAGTGTGCACAGTAAGGCCCCATGCCGGCTGGGGTTCAAACTCAGAACCTGCTTGCTGTGTAGTTACAGTGCCATCCTGTTCCATAAACCCTTACAGGAATTGAAATCTAGTTTGAAATTCAGTTTACATATTGTTTGCTTCACCTTGGCTGTGTCATTCCTATTCTAATGTCATCTAAGTCTATGAAAACTGACCAAAAAGAAAAAATAACAAGTATTACAAGGACATTTAATACTACTATGTACTACAACCCTGATTCCAAAAAAGCTGCGAAGCCGTGTATAATCAGCAAGAAAACGCAATGAAATGATTTGCACATCCTTTTGGACCTATATGCAATTGAATACAATACGACAAGGAGATATTTGTTGTTCAAACTGATAAACTTTATTGTTTTTTTTGTAAATATACACTCGTTCTGAATTTGATACCCACAGCATGTTTATATTGTATTCATTTGAATATAGGTAAAAACAAATGGGAAATCATTGCATTTTGTCATCAACATAAAATTTTTCAGACCTGAATGTTTACAATTTTTTGTTTAGAAACGCACAGGGAGACATTCTTTTCCAGAAATTCCAATTAATCCTATATTAAACCTTTACAGGGCACTAAAGGAAATATCTGGAAATTCAAAATGTCAGCCCTTGTGTGCAATTGGACGATATCAAAAGACTTATGTTACAATCATTTTTTTTCTTTTAATTTTTAGGTTGAAAATCATGGTCACGGTCAAGGGTCATTTTGGATGTCCGTTGAAGTTACCAAATACCAAATATGGTTCTTAGCCCATTAAAGGGTTCAATCCAACAAATACCTTAGCTATTTTCTTTAATAACACATCTGTATCACACTGCTGCATCACACAGCAGTCCTAGGCTCCATCATGTTTTTCAATTATTATTCTTTTAAAGCACATTGCTCATTTTACACACATTAAAAATGATACAAAGCAACAAAAAACAAAGTATCAGGTTTTTTAAATGCATGCGTACGCAAGCGTAAATGTAGTAATTAAAGCAGATGAAGCAGTACAGCAACCATCATTTTTTTACTTAATCTTCTTTGCTATCTACCAATTTAGTTAGCTAGCTAGCTAGATAATGATTCCAATGTTTGTGTAGGCTTTTTTTTTTAATGGAACGTCTAATGTTAAATGTAATTAGAGAAGATATACTGTGGTAAGGCGGTTATTATAGGATTCAATCCAGTACACATTAAATGTCCCCTTTTTGAGTTGAACTTTATAATAAAAGGTTACTGTTTCCAGACTTCCTCACTCGCAACCAACGTCAGTTCTGCAATGAAAATGGAATATTAGGTCAGATGATGTGTTATGCGTTTTATGAGTTGGAAAGCAGCTCGTGGACACGCAGAGGCGTTTTGTGATTTCTTGCAAGTAAGCAGTGTGTGGGAATTCACGCAATTTTTTTAGTAGCATAGGCAAATGTTCTATATTATTTCTTTGCCTGCCAAAGTGAGGTGGCAACTGAGGTTAATGAAGAGGAGGAGGTGGCCGACTCCTGCCACGCTGTAGATCCGCCCCTGATGATATGCATGTCTACTAGCATGTGACATGTAAGGGTAAGGAATTTGAGGCAGCACAGTGTGTGTGTGTGTCACAGCAAGAGATGAAGCAATGAAAGCTTCAAATTGTGCCTTTAGAAAGATTTTAAATGTGAACAGAGTGGCTTAGCACATGCAACCTACAGTCTGACAGGTCACAAGTCCTTGCACTTTATTTATTTTTTATTGTATGATATTAAAAATCAATTTAGCTGAAAACAATTGTGTCTGGCAATTTAGTGGGAACAACACCCTAGGCAAGCAATTTTTATCTTAAAAAAAATGCAACAAAATCATTCGCTCATCCTTTGTAACCACTTTATCCCGGTCATTGTCAGGATTTATCAGAAACCTATCCCTGGAACACATCTTAATGTGGGTATTTTAATTGCAATGCTAATGTGATTAAAGGCAACAAGATGAGAAATCGATTAATTTCAGTGTTTACACAGGCTGAAAATGAATGCAGCTCATTTTGTGTGCTGCTGCTGTTAGCTATGATGTCTCACAGAAATTAGCTTGTTAACTAGCAAGCTTAATAAACCTTAATCCTGCTATAGTCTAGCTAGAGTCCATAACCCATGCATGGCTATAGTTTCTCCTGCTGCTAAAAACAAATGAGGTTTCAGTTTTGTAGAACGTTTCAATCATCAGTTATCCTGTTTACTGCTATCAAAAGAGTAGGATGTGCTGGATCATGTGCTATTTTATAAGCTGTGGAATAATGAGGGTGGGAGCCATTTTGGTAAATGGACAAGGGTGTTATATTGAATATTGGTCATGATTCATCCATAGACACGAAGCTGCTCCACAAGTGCCGTAACTAATCAAAGCCATGCCGATATTCAATATAACCACATGATTTTCCTCCATACGATAGTTCTATTATGTCCTGTTTATATTAGCTCCAGTAGTGAAATCAGATCTTGAAGAAACTACAATCACGTTGTAGCACTTTGGCTTGCTAACTCACATAGATTTGTATATTTCAGTTAAAGGAGTTGCTGGTGAAATTGGCATCCCTTCTTCCTTTTCATCTTTATTTGAGAAGCCTCATATTTTAAGTCAAAGGTTATATTCATTACAATGTAGCCTTTATTATGTTCACTGATGATGTAGCTGACTCTACTGTCATAACGGTTTCAAGCTAGAAAGCAGAGTTTTACATGATGAACACAGATGAGAGGAGTGATACACAGTGAAATGTCACACTGCAGTTATAAGAAATATAAACACTATGATGCCACGCAGCCAGTCAATTTAGTGGATTGAAATTAATTGTTGTATAAACTGGCAATATACTACACTCGTATTAGATGTTATTTCAATACTTGCCATCTTCTCTTCCAATGATCATCATATTAGTAGCTTTTAACTAATACAATTATGTATATATATCTATATCTATCTATATCTATATATACACACATACATATATACACACACATACATACATACATATATACATACATACATACATACAGGTGCTCCCTGAGTTACGATGGCCTGATTTACGATTTTTTGAAGTTACGATGATGATTGTGATCCGCTAAAAATTATAAAATATTTATAAAATATTTAAAATCCATGGGCAGGCATCGCTGGCAGGCCAGTGTAACAGCATATGATGTATGCGGATGTTCAGGCGACACCTGGAAGTACACGGCCGACACCCGGAAGTGCGCGTTTGATGCTCGGATCACTCGCCTCACACAACGCCTCACTCTCTACCACAACTCACGGAGTTACTTTGTGTATCGGTGTACTGTACAGTGCATTACCGCGGGTTTTTTTGTGATTATTAACGGAACGGCTTCAACGGTGGCTGTCTGTAGCCAGAGCTCCGTATTTGTGTAGCGGGGTGTTGCGGCTGAACGGAGCTCAGAGATGCAGTGCGGCTACCTCCAACAGGTGCGAACCTCTCTGACAAACCCTCTCTTTTGACAGAAATGTGATTTAAATGAAATCTCACTTAAATGTTAACTCGCTCCACAGCATAAAATATCAGTCTCCCTGTTAGCAAAACCAAGCACATAAAGACCTCAGGGCACCGTGGAGCATGATACAAAACTCTACTAAATAAATATTAAAAACAACTGATAACTACTAAAATATTCTTTCAAGCTAAAACAACACAACAGGACTACACAATCACTCATTTTACCATATTAAAACTTTACAATTCATTTTCATCATGAGCAGCTTTAAACACTCACCTCTTCCCCATTTAGGAACATAACAACAGCATAAAGATGGCAGTCTTAAAGCGACAGTACCCAGAATACAGACACTTCCAAATTGCACTTTTTTCTTAAATGGGACTGTGGTCTAAAAACAAATATTTTAACTAATCAAATAAAAAAAACATTTGAGATGTCGGTGAAGTTTCAAACAAACAGGAAAAACAATAAATTATAAACATATAATTTCAACTTGGTTACATAAGCTAGGCTGAGATGAACACAGTTGTTCAACTTAGGATATTTTCGATTTACGATGCGTGTGGCCATCATAACTTGAGGACTACCTGTGTGTGTGTGTGTGTGTGTGTGTGTGTGTGTGTGTGTGTGTGTGTGTGTTTATTTATTTATTTATTTTTCCTCTATGTTTTCCCTAGTCTTTTCTTCTGATTTTTTGTTTGTTTGTTTGTTTGTTTGTTTTTGCATTTAAGGCCATGTGCCAATGGGAAAAACCCTCAGGAGAAAAAAAAACTTCACTTAAATGCAAACCTTAATGGGAAACCCAAAAGATCGACTTAAGCAGATGTTTAAATATTTCTGTACCTTTTCAACTTTTTTGGTCATCAACTCTTAATACAGACCAAACTGACTATTGTTCTGTGCTGTATGTAAGGTAGGATTTTGCATCACAATGGCTTTTCAAGATAAATCCACCACTAGAATCAACAAAGGAGATATTTGTCAGACCTACACCTGCTCCTCGACCCGAATATCCACCTCCCGAGTCATTAGATCAGGAAGAACACGGACTCTGTTGTACAGAGCGAGGTGGAGTCAGGGGAGAATCACGACACAGACATGGATACAGACTCAGTTTCCCAGGAGGCCATGGAACAAGACAACATGACCGACTTCCCGCCATCGAGATCACCAGAGATCTGATTGGGCGCAGGTGTGACCCTGCACCCGGAACAACATGCATAAGGACCAGTTTTAGAATATGCACCTTGTGAAGCATTGTTTGCCACCTTGTGTGTTCTTTCATTGCCAAGCCTGGACTATTGTTTGTTTATACTGTCTGGTTTGACCCTTGGCTATCTTCTTGGTTTTGTGATTTTTGTCTTTGTCCACATATCGCTGTTAGCTGATCGGTTTATCTTGCATGCCCTAGTTTCTGAGTTTGCCTGCCATTGTTGTACTTTTGCCGCAGTGTTTAATAAACACTATTATAGACTTTACATCTGACTCCAGCCTGCGCATGTGTCTGCCGAAACCCCACACGTCTGACAATACTGATACACAATAAAGCTAAATCCATGCCCAACCTGTTGATGCTCTGATTACCAAAAGGGGAATTCAAGTCCCCTAAAATGTCCAGATATATGAGCAGAAGAAACAAAGTGTGTAAACCTAGAGGCAGTGAGAGGCAGTCTTTGGGGACAAGGTGATGGCGATGGATACAGAAAATAGTGATGGTAGTGAGTGGGGCTGGGGGTGTGTCTCCTCACAAAAAAAAAAAAAAAAAGATTGGTGTATGATGCTACTGACTGAACAGTGTGTGTGCATGTGTGTGTGTTCACTCAAGAGTAAGGTGAAGGGAAGAGTGCTGCTCACTTTGCTCGAAATTGTTTTGCACGCTCAGTGTCCCCGGCCTGCCTCGCTCAGCTGCCCCAAAGGCTCGGCGAGGCAACAAAAGCTGAAAATGACTCCCATTTAAAGGGTATTGGGTTGCATTACCCTGGTCAGGTGGGAGAGTCTGCAAGCCATTATGGAGGGCTGTGGAGGCCACTTGGTGCTGCAAGGCGCAAAATAAGACAAAAATGAAAAAAAAAAAAAAAGAAAGAAGAGAGACAGAGAGGAAGGGCAATAAAAAGAGAGAGAATCCCATGATCACTCATGCTGGTGATATTACTGTTCTATGGCTCTTGAAATATGATCAGACATATCTTAATATTTAGATATATCATTTAGATGAGCCAAGTTTAACACAAAAACAACACACAAAAGAAACTCTAAATGCCCCTGGGTTACAAAGCCTAAATGGAGCCATTATTTGTTTTGGCACGATAATCATCAGATGGCAGCTAATGCACACTAACGTTAAGTGGGCACATAATCTATTGCAAAATCTATACTGAAGTGTAGTCAGGCCAGACACGACAAAGAGCCATGGCCTACTAGATGCTATTTTCTACATAATATACTACTATTAATGTTATGGTTAGGTCTTCTTCTAAAAAAAAAAAAAAAAAAAAAAAAAAAAAAAAAAAACCAGCCGCATTAAAAATTGAGTAGTCTCCATGTCGCTCAGTAAAGACAAAAGCCCAAGGGATGAGAGATTGTGGAGGACATATGGGCTATAATGAAATAAGTCTTCTTTTTCATACTGTTCCCATAGCCAGAGAGACCAGATGAAGGAGTTAAGAGCTGGCAGGTGCATTAAATGTGAAGTGGCCTTTTTTTTTTCAAATTCATCAGAACTGTGGCTTTTATTATAAATTGAGAGTATGCCATGCACATTTTGGCTACCACTTCTCACAAGTGCTTTTTTGTTTTTCTATTTTTTTCCTGCATTGTTTTGGATGTTTGATGTTTTCTCTTTTAACATTTTGCTGTTTTTGTCCTTTTGTCCACTGGTTGTGCTTGTGGAGGAGTTACAGAGCCAATCTTGAGCAGTGGGTTTCCCCAGGCCTTGATCCATTGTGTGTGATGAGTGTCTGCTTGCTCTCTATGGACTACAGTGTGCCTGTTGCTCTTGTCTATGGTGGAGAGTTTATATGATCATTAGTGTTTTCAGGCTGCTAAGCACTCTGTGAGATGATGTGCCTGTGCTTATGGTGTGAACATAATATTATCATTAAAATAATAATAATGATGATGATGACGATGATAATAATACTTTTATTATTATTATTATTATTATTATTATTATTATTATTATTACTATTATTATTATTATTATTATTATCATTGTTATTATAATTATTGTTGTTGTTGTTGTTAGTTAGGTAGTTAGGGAGTATACTTATATAACATTGAACTACTATATAATGACAGGGTTACGGGGAAACTGGAGCCAACCCCAGCTGAGTTCGGGCGAGGGGCGGAGCACACACTGGAAAAGTCGCCAATCTATCACTGGACTCTATATAATGACATACGTCGTAATATTTTTTGATTGTGTACGTTGTATGTCTAAAAATCATTATCATTATTTAATTTAACCTGTTATCCCTTAAATGCCCTAAAAATTCTTGCTAAAAGAAAACTGCTAAATAGAATGATTTTTGTGATGCTGGCTGTGATGTTGTGATCCCAGCTTATCAAAAATAAAAGATAATAATGCATGGCGCTTCTTCCCTATTCTTCATTGTACAATACACAGCCAGTATCTAAGCATCTGAAGAAGTTTCTGAATGGTTAGGAGTGTGTGCTGTGGTGCATAAGGCTCTTGGACAAGGACATAACTGACAGCAATGGTACAAAGGATCAGAATAGATTCAAATAAATAAATAAATAAATGAATGAATTAATGAATAAATGAATGAATGTGTGCTAACGGTAAAGTAAGGCAGCTAAACGCAGGATATATTCTTGAAGACATGTCTACATAAAAATGGAGCCTATTGTGTACAACCCGAATTCCAGAAAAGTTGGGACGTTCTTTAAAGTTGAATAAAATGAAAACTAAAAGACTTTCAAATCA
>JAQLOM010000035.1:9350719-9368579 GCA_030068315.1 Chrysichthys thysi
GTGTGTGTGTGTGTGTGTGTGTGTGTGTGTGTGTGTGTGTGTGTGTGTGTGTGTGTGTGTGTGTGTGTGTCTTATCTCAAGCAGAGAAGCAGAGATGTGCAAAGGAGGGGAACTCATTAACTTCCATACTGCCAAGCTAACTCATCTCTACAGGCTTTCAGCATGCATGCATTATGTCATACTGTAGCCGTTTGAGTTTTCTGCAGTATAACTTGCCTGAGCACCACTACAGTGTTTGGCTTTAAAAAACGATTCACAAAAATGAGAAAGGTTTATGTTAGTTAACATTACATATTGCTAATTGTGACTACACGATTTATATTTATTACCTACATGGCACGCACATGCCCATTAAAACGTGGCAATGAAATGTTTCCAAATGCAATGCAGGACAAAAACGATATTTTAGGGAATCAAATGATCAAATATCTCACTGCAATATCACATTGTTCATTCATTAAACTCAAAACTCTTTTCAGCAGACAGAACAATCTCCTCTGAAGATCCCCTCCCAGAGCCCAGTGAAGCTTGTGCATCAGTTAGTCTTTGTTAGGTGTTTGTGTACTCACTGTTTTAATGGGACAAACGCTCAACACTCATTGGACAACAGGCTTTTAATATATTTTCTTGAGTCCCAAAGCAGGTTCCTGCTCCACCCCCAGTTTGACTGGGGCCTTTCTGTGTGGAGTTTGCAGGTTCTCCCTGTGCCTGCATGGGTTTTCTCTGGATGTCCAGTTTTCTTTCCCCAGTCCAAAGACATGTGCAATAGGCCAACTGAATACCCTAAATTGCTTGTAGGTGTGAATAGCTGTCCGTCTCTGTGCTAGCCCTGTGACTGGTGACATGTCCAGGATGTACCATGCCTCTCTCCTGAAGTCAGTTGGGATTGGCTTCAGCTTCCCCCATGACCCGAAACGGATAAGAGGCATAGAAAATGCATGGATGGCAGACACTGATAATGTTGGCCTGATTGTGGAAAAGTTTTTTGATGCTCATATTTATGAGGAGAAACAGAAAATAAAACAAGAGAGCAGACCCATACCCAAAATTTTAATTCCAATGTCAGAGAGCAAAACGCTGTCAGCTGTCTTGATACAGTAAAATCGATTGGCTGCGTTTATCATAAGCCTCAGAGTCTAAATCCCTGCGAAGTGATGATGTGTCAGAATGAGCACATTTATATAAGACCAGAGTTCATGTTACGTACGCTTTGGCTTTGGTAATAACCTCCAGCGACCCCTGCGATAGGGTAACATTCTCTTTTTAAAAAGAACAAGGCTATCAAAGATGTTTATTCAATAAATAAATAAATAAAGGTTGGCCGGATTAAAATTTAAAAGCTTTCTTCAGTGTTTCTTCCCCTTTTGTTTTCCAATATAAATACCCTTTCATAAATTGCTGGTCACATTAACTAAGCGCCTATCCATGAGACTCTGTATGCATTATGGCCCATAATAATGTGCTTTGTAACCGCACTAAAGCAAGGCTTTTAGGGATTTAAAGAGAGTCTCTTTCTCCAAGAGCATTCGGTCATGAATACTTGACCCATATGCTCAAGTTCCCAGCTTAGCTCACATCTCTAATGCTGTTTTTATCATAGCAGTATTAAGGAGGAGACGTGAGGATTGAACTGCCGTGCTCCAAGTTTTTTTCAAGTAACATTGGCAAAGTCCACAGTCAGAATCAAGGAACAGACCTAACAAATAAAAACCAGGGAAATAATTAAGGGTCAAGTCCCGGGACATCGCACACAGTGAACTAGAACAGGGGTCCATGAAGCTTACCCAGAGGCTTCAGGATTATTTTAATAACTCAGACACAAGTAGTACTATTAAAAATATCCCTTGGATCTGCCTGATATGTTGTTTGTGGTCATTTCAGGGTTAAAATGCTGCATCCAATAAATAGCCAAATAACATTTATGCACAATATTTCAATTTGTCATGAGACTACACTGAGGGGGTCCGTGAAATTTATTCTTTATTAATTTATTATTAGTGCAAGGGGCTTCAGGTGGTAGAGATTTTAAATCCCATCTATTAGAAGATACAAAAGGAGTCGATCTGGAAGAATTACAGTTTAGAAATTTTAAGAAATGGCTCAGACCGGGGATAAAGCAAGGAGCTTAAATAAGAAAGCTGGACATGAGGAAATTGTGAAAACAATTACAGAAGGCATGAGTAGGAAATGAGAATAGCAGATAACGACCATCTAATAATTAGCCATATACAGAAAGTGGAAAGCCTAGTGGAACAAAACTGTATAAAGAGATTGGGAAGAACTAGGTAGAATGTGGTAATCAATTACTCATGAATTGATTTGTATATTACAATCTGTATCTGTAGTTGTATGGTGCTGCTTATGTAGCATGTACTTGATGTAAATATTCAGAGGTTATCTTTTTCATAGCGGGGTCATCAGTTCCAGTGCCAGAAGGCCAGCATCATTTTATCATTTGCCTGCTCCGACATCCTTAATAAGCAAGGTAACAAGATCAGGTTTTTGTCTAATCAAAATAGGTTCTATTATCCTCATGTGAGAGAAATAATACAGAAGATATTTACACAACTTAAAGCAGCACAAGTGCAAAAACTGAATGATGAAAAGATGAATGCACATGATTGTCCAGCATGTCTCTGTGTGCTGTAGAGTTAAGAGTTCATACAACTAAAACTAAGGACACGAACATGTTCTAGCCTGACGAAGCCCTATGTACAAAGTTAGGGCCCTAATAATTAGGTTTGCTAAGATTTGAGAGGAAGAACCAAGTGACCTGTACAAAGCCCTGACCTGAACCCAATGAGAATGAATTTGAAAGCTGACTGTACACTAGGCCTCCGCACCTGACTTCATTATGCTCTTGTGGCTGAATGAGCACAAATCCCCACTGTCACATTGTCACATGATGATTAGGTGTCTACATATCAGTCATGCAGTGTATGTAACAAAGGTGCATTGTGGCCATGTATATAAAATATCTAGTACAATTTTGGACCTCTGAGAAAGATTTTGCTGTATCTAGTTATGACTTGCATCAAGAAAGGACATGATGTGAGGTCCCTGCCCGATTATCTGACCATCAAGCTATCTTAAAGATTGCAGAGTAAGCACTGCTAACCTAGATAACCATGTCAATATTTGATTACCATCTTTAGACAAAGAGTTACAGACTTACTACGCACTTAATTCTGAGATTAGTCCTGCAGTATTTTTCTGAAGATGAGCAGATCAGAGAGGAGACTAAATAAAAGCACTGAAAGAAGCCAAAGAGGCACTGTTTGTGTCGCAGAAAATGGCACAAGATAGCTTTGCAACCTGTAGGTGATGTACTGAAGGAACATGCAATCAGGATGTTTGCACATAAGGTTAGGCCCTTGGTGGGGATGTTGGCCCTTGGTGGGGATGTCCTTGGTTTCTTGGAAGCCATTGAAGTCACCTCATGATCTTAAAGAAAACTTCATGCATTTCATTAATGCCATTAAGAGACCAATTCTAATTCTACTAGAATTAGAAGACTTATAAAGCACATCCAAAACCATAGTACCCAGCAGAAAGTCATCTAGACCAGCCACCCAAGTTGAGCCAATTACAAAAGGACTGAAACTTCAGCTATCAAGTCAGCTAAGCCTAAAAAGTACCACATTTTCTTGAGTAAGTTTAATTATTACTTTACCCAGAGCTACAACTGGATCAGGGCAGAAAAGTGACACCAGGGGCGTGGAAGAACCTATCAAGCAATAGTGTTACCTCAAAAAATATGTACCAGTTATGCTGAAATAAACACCTGTAAACCTTTCACAAGCTCACTAATAGGTTTAAAGAACCCAAAAATAAAACTCCAAAAGAGACGCCAACATCTGTCAAGAAAGTGATCAACCTGTGACAGTCTGCCTAGATCATTCACCTAGGAGTAGCAGTGTTCTCAGCATGGTGAAGGTGATCGGATGGAGTGCTCAAAGGCAAGCGAGTATGTATAAAAACCATACATTGAGATATTAACAATTAATATTAACTCACTCATTGATACAGCCACATAGGTGTCCATCTTTTTGTATCTTCTTTTCTCTCCTGTAGCTCCACCCACCTTGTGCAACTACTGATTGCTACACATGATACACCTGGCCAGCTCATTAAGCAGCATTTAAAGGCTGCAGAAAGGGAGGCTTCTACCAAAGATTCTAGAGCGGCGCAGGATATATTACTTATGTAATAAGCAGAAGTACTGCCGTGGATGCCATTTTGGTAAGCCCACCATAACGTTCCTTATCTGTTTCGGCAAACGGCAAGCACAACCTTTTGGAAAACATACGCTAAACTGTCCAAAGTTATTCAAGCACTCATGAGGAAGTTAATTGTTGTCAGTACTATCTGAGATAACAAATTGATGTCTGAAGTCAAATGCAATCCACGATATTAATCGATATCCGAGGCTTAAATCAAATGGGGCTAATTTTGCAGTGCAGCTTTATAGTTGAACTTACCTCACATGATCTCCAATGATCAACAATCCGCACAAATAATCTATTGATGTCGTCTTAACACAGGATGTCATAATTTAGCATAACACAAACAAGGCTAATACATCAAAACAAGAAACAAGAAGACGATTTCAGAAAAATGCCGCAAGTTTCCCACGGTATCCGGCCTCTGTGATGAAAGGGCAGCTTACTAAAATGGTGCCCATAGTGTCGAATTCCTTACTTCTTAATTATCAACATATTTTCTGGCCAGTAAGCTATCTTAGCACATAGTGCTTTAGAATCTTTGCTTCTACTTTGTCAACTTCTAGGCATGGCACTGGTCAGCCTGGGATTTGGAGTTGTTGCATGCTTGGTTTGTCGGTGTGTCTTTAGCAGACAGAATGTAGTGTTGCAACCTTTCTGTTGGTTGTTTTATAGACACTTTTATGGGTGGCTTAGGTCAGTGGTGGTGTGTTGTTCACCTATAGGGTCACTTAAGGGTGAGGCGTTACACTCACAAAATCCTTTTGTATAGTGTTTAATAACTAGAAACCTACACATCCAGCAAAAGCATTAAAGAAGGAATATCTTCAGCATGTTTTTCCCTTCTGTGCATCAATTCCAATTTTTATCATCTGTCTCCTTCATACTGTCTGTTGCCTAACACTGGCACACAATCAAATCAACTCCTTTAACAATGTAGTTAAGGTCTGGCAGATGGTCATTACACCATGCAAGAATGAAAACCTCATCACCCATTCCAAACAAAACAGAGCTGCAGTTTGCTTACTGGAAGAGAAGCCTGTTTGTGTGGATGATGCTGAAGTATAGATGTACACCTCTCTATTACTCTGTAAGGAGAATCTTCTGGCACCGAAGCAGGCCGTTTTGGACAATATGTGGAACAATAAAAAACTGTGGTGGACCTACATATACCAAGACAGCACCTAGGAGCCACCCTGCTTTGAGTTTTCCTGAAAGCACCCCCTGGTAATCAGATAATAATTTTAATCTAGTTTGTGTGTTTCCCCAAGGCAGGACTCTTCTGTGATTTTTGTGACATGCCTGGAACATTACGGTCTGCTATCATCCATAGGTAGTCACTCTAAGTTAATGGCATAATAGTAGAGAAAACTCTGTCTTGGGAAAACCCTCTCTTCTGAGATTCATTTGCCTAGTTGATCTTACTCATAAGCTGGCTGGACATTTCAGAAGTCATTCACAGCACTGTAGCAACCATAGCAAAACAGTAGAACCATCACATGTTATTTTTTGTCCCAGTGTGTTATCCGGCAAATAAACCTTTGCTGGATATTTGTCTCAACATGTCCTCATTGGATGTTAAATTGGTTTCACTTCACTGTTGTATCCAAGCTTATATCCTGGTCTGTGTGTCTGTATGTGTGCTTTAGTCTCTTTGTTCTGTATGAAAGACACATATACAGCTAAACATCCTATAGGTCTACATATTTGGAAGGAGCTATGTGGCAGAAGCCTTGACAAATTTAGCTGGGGCAGATTTCAGATTTGGGATTAGCATTAACATTTTCATTGCATTGTCCAATTTAGTGCGTGTTGAGATTGATTTTCCTATCAAACAATATTCATTTAAAAATTCCGTGGTGATGGTTATTGAAACTTTTCCTTCATTTAGGACCTTCAGTTCTTCAGTATCCACTTGGAACCAGAGCTTGTCCTGCAAACTCTGAACTCAAAGTGGGAATACAATGTGAATGAGACACACATACATATGATTCTTCAAACCTAGAGACAACCTAGAGTCACATGTTCACCAACCATGATTTGAGGAGTTGGGAGGAAACCACACATATGTAGGGAGAACATGCAAAACTCTGTACAGACAATAACCTGTGCTCATGCAATCAATAAGGCAATCAATCGCATTTATAAGAATCTCCAAAAACCAGCTCATATGTAACGTTACTCATGGATAGGGTTAAGGGTTTAAGCTATTCAACGAAACTGGTGTACCTCTTTGAATTCCAAGTCTTGTGTAACATGACTTCTTTTTCCCCCTTTCCTCTTTAACAGAACAGCTATACGAATTTCTAATGAAGGTGAATGTGTTAAGCGTTATTAGGTATCGGATCCCACTCACACCATCTGAGGTGATGTTTTCCTCCCATGTTTTTTTCCCAAGAATTTTATATATAGCTTGGCTTATGCCACCAACATTAGCATCAAGCTGTCACATACATTCAGTGTCAAGTTTGAGCATTTCATGTCAACCAAGCCAAGATTTGGGGGCTTGAATCCAAATAATTCTTCACACCCAGAACATTGGCAAAAAATGTCTTTGAAATAAACATCCAATTAATGAAATTACTCATGCCTTTTTTTTTTTATTTTTTTTTTTACTTTTTTTATTTTTATCATTTGTCAGATACATTCATTATTTCATTAATACACTGCCACATTATATGACTACAGAAATTCTCTTATTTAATGAAAATAAAAAATGTTTTCCAGATTTCAAGATTCATCTTAAAGCTATATACTATACATACTATACTCTAAACTTTTCACCAAATAAACTCAAACAGTTTGCACATCGAAAGAAAGAAATGGATGGAAAATATCTAAATAAGAATTGATTAAAATAATAAAAATAAAAATGAAGTCATTTTGTCATAATTTAACTTTTTATTTTATTTAAACTGTTAATTTCTCCAGCTTCAAGAGGGACTTTTTTTTTTTTACAGTTGACCTTGGGAACATGGTTTCATTTTTTGTTTTTTTCCAGAATTTACACAAGCCAATATGTAAAGTTTTATATGGCAAAGGTCAAGGTACGGTGGTCACTCAGTAGTTAAGGTTCTGGGGTAGTGACTACCGGTATATAACTGCCGTGGCGTCCGTGCTACTAGTTGCGCACAAGCATCGGTTGAGCTGTGGTCGTTGTGAAGCTATACTGTTTTTTTTCAGCGATTATTTGGTGTTTTTCACCTCAATGTTTTCTCAATGTACTTACCTATTTATGTTGGTCGTTATGCTGCTTGTCATGTGTACAGTACTTGGGTAGCACTTTTATGGACCTTTGTGGTGTTTTTCCTTGGCTTTCCATTATTTTAACCCTCCACACTAAAACACTTCATCATCGGACTGTTCAAGTCAACGGACGACCTCTCCCCCAAATAGTCCGTTAATGAGAGGATCAACTGTATATGATTAGTTCAGGTTAAGGGTAGGGTTAGCATTTGAGCAATTTGTACAGCATATTCAAAAACAGCTAAATCAATCTTAATCATTGGAGTTTGTACATATATTAGGCAACTGGTCTGCAGGAGAAAATAAATTTTCACATCCAAAGCAAAGAGCGCAGAGTGTTATGGACAGCCACATCACAGAATTCAGATTGCCTTTTTTTCCCTATCAAATTAACGTCATGGGGCATGCCACTCTGCATTAGCCTCATTAATGTCCTCACAGTTCTTCTAAAATTAATGTCCTCTATTAAGAAATTAAATATTTAGACTTCAATGGAAGCCATTTTAATCCTTCCTCCTAGCGTGGAGTGCTTTCCGTGCGGCAAGCATGCACTCTCAGCTGTCTCTTGCTTACCGAATGTGAGCGTTGGCTGTCATAAATCAAGAGAACTTTAGTGCAGATCTCTCTGCCTTTAGCCCACTCTAAATAGTTTACAGTTCTCTCGACATATATTAGAAAGCACCTAATTAATTGGCACATAAAATTCAAACATAAAGCTGCCTTAACAGTAAAATAAGTCTGTTGGCAGAGGGATCAGAGTCATCGGAGGGTCTGGTGAGGCTGGCCTGACGAAGGCCTTTGATCAGCTCCTCTAATGCAGTCCTGACAACTTCACTGCTCCTAAATTTCACCACCTCGGTTACTCAGGTTAGCAAGCAAGCTTTCAAGAAATTAGCCACACACCATGTCTTTGTACATCTGAATCGCAGTGCTACAAGGCAGCCATCTTGAATTATGTAGAATTCAGATGACTTGCAGAACCTTGACAGTTGGCAAGCTTTTGTCCCTTTTTCCATCTCAAACATATCTAATAAGGTGTGAAAGTACTGTTAGGAGCAACGCTCTCCATGTTAGGAGATTTCAGCCCTTGTCGACAGTCACTGGAGAGTGATTTGTGCATGAATTAAATAAAAACAGCATAATGCTGAATGATGAATAGCACTCTGTCGCTTTCTGCTCTGCTGGGCTTTTTCTTCTACTTTCATAAATTGGCGCAGAGACACTAATGCACTCTGCCATGTTGAGCTTAACTACATCATCTGACTTCACTTCCAAATGCATGCTCTCTTAGTGACACATCCAGACCTCTTTCGGAAACATGATTAGGCTGCGATGGAACAAACACAAACAGCAGTCACATAGCTGGATTATACAGCACCCATCAACGAAATCTCTTGTTTGTGAGCCAGGGTTATCCATGTAACTCTCAGAAATGAGGTGAGATCCCACTTAAGTCAATGTGCAGGATGTGACAAAATATCCGAAACCACCCAAGCCTGCTAAACATTAGCTCCGTGTGTGTGTATGTGTGTGTGTGTGTGCATGCGTGTGTGCAGTCCATAAGTGTGAGGACAGCTGCAATTATGAAAATTGAAACGAGAATAAATGAAAGGAGTAGAAAGCTCCGTGGCCGAACCTTCCCAGGGCGTGATTGATTCTGAGCGTAGACGCCCACAGCCACGCTACCGGCAGACGCATGTCTGCACCATAATGATAGCTTTATAATTAAGATTAAAGACCAGTGAAGACTTGGAAGACACTGTGGAGGGGCAGAGGGCTTCTGCTGTCACGTTCTGAATAATTGGGGAAGAGGAGCTGAAATCCAGGTCAAACACACACACACACACAAAACACTCTTTTTGTACAGGAGGACCGAGCCACCAATTGATTTATACAGAATGAAATGTGATACACCGTTACGCAACAGCGTGTCAAAAAGAGTGGACTCATTGCAACAATGCAGTTTTTTTGTCTGAATCTTAAGCACAGGAAATAGGACGTTAAAGTGGGATTTTTTTGAAGCCATAATGATTCAGTAGCTTGAATCATTAGCTGAGTCACTCTCAGAATGACTGACTTGGATGGAAAATGAAGGAGAAAGCAACATTTAAGTTACTAGAATAGTCACGTTTGTGTTGCGCACGCCTATGGAAAGCGATTGCATCATTAAAAACATACTGAAGCTTTTGTCTATAGGTATGTGGTCCTTGAGCCATAAAAGCCTGAAGTAGCACTGGGCTGCTGTGTTCATCAGCTCCTGGAAATCTTTGTTCAGAACTATCTGAATTCCTCTCCCTTTCCTGCGGCGTGCTAATAATCATATCAAAGGTGTCATGTCACTCAGCAGATTTAAGTAAGAAGGGCTTTCAAAGCTGCATTTGCATGTGCCTAGCTGCCTGGGCTAAGAGGCTAATGCCATAAAGCACTGAAACGATGTGATTTAATGTAATCTGTCATGTCATATGCTAATCTCCAGCCACTTCTGGCCCACTGTAAGCAAAGGATGGTGGTGGTGGTGGTTGGGGGGGGGGTGTAGAAGAGAGAAAGCTGTCCTTTTACCTCCCCATGATGTACCCGCTGCGTTTGGTCAGCTCAAATTGGTTCTGGGCAATAAGCAAAGGACTCCAGTCACTTTGATAAGGTCATGTCTGGACATGCATCACTTATTTCGGCTTCTTACGTCTTCTTTCTCCCCGCCCCTTCACCCTTCGCGCCGTCCTTTTTTTTTCTGCACTACTGAAACAGCTGTTTCTGCCTGGATATTGCGTTTCAGATCGAAGCAGGCTCTGTGGAACCCAAACATCCCCCTATCAAAGACGACACTGGCCTGATAGCCTGCGATTTATGGTTATACATAGCTTGTACAAATTGCTAATCCACCTCTCAGGCTCCTAAGTGCCTTTTCCTTTCAGAATTGCATTATTGCACAACACTTTCTCATCAAAAAGTCAAACAGAGAGGCAGGAGATTTATTTCCGAGGCTTACTGAGGGGAAAAGAATCTGTCACCTCTTCACCGTCCACCCTCCCTTTCCACCCTTTTCCATAGCTGTGTTCAGCGTTAAACAGACTGCATTAGGACTTGGCTCAACTTGAAAGGACGAGACACTTATTCAAACCTAGAAAGAGGACAAATCTGTACATGATGAAACAGGTGTGAAGTGAGCTTTAGGGCTCGGTATGGTGCCTGAAGTTTTACCCTCAATCCTTAGTGTAAGATTTAGTGTTTTATACATTTAGATACTTGTGTGTTTATTGATATAATATGATGAGTACTATGATTAAATCGTTTATCATAATTGTTGGTGTTGTTGATCTCCTTCTTCTTCTACAGGAAGCCACCAGTATTACCTTTGTAAATGTCAGAAAGTCTAGCTATGCAGGAAAGCCATTACTAAGCAAGAAGAAGAAGAAGAAGAGTGAGAATGAGTGTAATTAAAAATGAAATCCGCCATCATTATAAACTGAAATTTTGTGAATAATTAGCCCCTGGCACTTTCATTAGTTTTGCTTTTTCATACCTTTTCTTCTAGCACATTTTGCTAAAGCTGTATAATATTCATTTTGTAATGAAAGTGCACTGTTAAACACCCCAGTGCAATACCAATGAAACCTCCTCCTGTGCAGGGATTGTGTCATAACACAAAGAAGATACATCCAAGATACTGTACATCCAAGACAATGTCGAGTTTATATCTTATAGTTGGAAGTATAGAATTGATTAAAGAATATTTAACTGATATAATGTTAGCAGTTTTACCGGGGGGGGGGGGGGTGTTATTGCTGTGATTTCTTTAATTAGTGAGATTTCCCTGCATTTCCTCTCAAATCAAGCCCTGAATAGAAGACTTTGTTGACCTAAACTAACTGGCTATGAAGAAAGGAAAAACAAGGAACAAGATAATGAAGCCAATGTGGCTTTCATAAACAACTCTCCGAATGATAACCGAGAGGAAACTGTTAATATTTTTCGATGCTAGCAACACTGTGTATGACAAAATGAATGCATGTGTGTGCAGTTACACTTGCGCGCTCCTTGTTTTGGACTTCTAGGCTGAGCCTCGGAGTCACAGCAAGGCTAGCTAATAAAAACAGACATCTATGAACGGTGTTTCATCTGAGAAGCGTTTGGCTTGTGTGCCTCGCTTCTCTCCATTGCCTCCGGCCTCTCCTTAATGACTCTGACTGCTTTAATTGTGAAATATGTTTTCACATCTGAGTTGTCCTCACGTCCCCATAAATTACATGATAAGAGAATGGAAATGAGGCTGGGTGAAAGTGAATGTACAATGCACAAATACCTTTGACAAAGTTCAGGTCAGAGTATTGTAAGCTTCTCTTACTATTACTGAAAACCTTTTACGACCTTGTGGTGAACTCTTTGCGTGGAGGTTTTTCTTGAGCTCGGAAGTCTTTATTTGTCACGTCTTTTCACACTTCTTATTTATTGCATGATTCGCCGTTTATATTCAGCTTGTACTCAAGGCCTTTTGAGGCGAGGAATACGTTATTCTTAACGCAAAGTGCTAATACAGAGCACACGAGTGTCTATATACAAATATTGTATGTTGTGGTAGCAGGAAATAAAGGGCCGTGCACCTGCGGAAAATGTGCAGAACGGCAAAATAAACTCCAGAGTTTGAGCCTTACGGCACCAGATGGATTATTAATCCATAAAGCATCAAACGTATCTGACCCGCAAAAACGTACAGTACATATTATAAACACTATATATTATATCTTTTTAAAACCATTACAGGAGGTACCCATAATGCCAGTATTGTTCTGTATAATATATTTCCTTGGTTATTACTGTACCTCTTTGTATATTCGTGCCAATCTCTGTCTTTGTAAAGTTTCAAACATCATCAAGTTCTGTATTAAGCACACAAAATGTTTTTACTTTCAGATGATTGATCCTGATGAGAAAAGAGGAAAGGTACAGGAATGTTAGCGTAACTGTTTTACTATCAAATATTACTCTACAGGTTTAACTCCTGTAGTCAAACACACTTCCTGTCTCTCCAGTGGTGTTCTCCTGCATCTTCATTAAAGTCAGACGTGTACAAATGGTTGGAGAGATGAAGAGAAATCTGTCTTGAGCGACCCTGTCACCCAAATACCAGTGAATGAAAAATCCATACTCGGAGGGACGGCCGAAGCTGTGCCGTGCACTTTCAGCTTCTGAAGAGACGCAATTATACACACATCCCCGTTGGGCTGAAGGAGGGGGTATTTCACACTGGTAGTCTTCATTGAAAACTCACTATGTCAGTGTCGGCAACGTTCTGATCCTCACACAAAAAGCACAGATGACACTTTGGTGGATATAAGAGCGGAATCGTGTATGGAGATGCTTTCATACAGAAGTGAAAGAAAAATGTAAAAGTCACCATAATACATACTGCAGTATATAAATATTTCGTATGCTTTCTTTAGAGTGGTTGGGCTAACAGCAAAGGCATTTCTGGAAGAAGGTATGTTTCCATGACCCATCTTGATGCACTCTGTGAAATTGCAAACTAAAAAACAAGTAATGGAACATTGTTTTTATTCTCATTTGAGGTGGGTCATCAGACGATTCAATAAACCGACTTTTCATGAAATTTCACATTAATGTGACTTTAAATTTCACATTAAAGTCACATGACATAACACGAATATCAAATAAACATGCTACTTTTCTGGAAAAAAAAGAGCTGTCGTGAGAGGAGAAACTATGACGAGAGGAGAAAACCCAGCTTTAATTGCGTAACATCACTCAGTGGAAACACAGACCGTTCTCAATTGCGTTTTGTCAAAATGTTTTGCATCGCTCTTATTTCATGCAAACCTGCAACGGAAACCTGGCTGGACTCATTAAGGGAAAAAAGGAACCTTGGAATCAATGCAGTCCCGATTATTAAACTTGCTTCCTTGAAATATTGCAAGTAATCTACTTAATAATTGACAAAAGAGGGGATCAAACGATTTAGCAAATTCGGATTTTTTTGGAATTGTTGTTTTATTGTTGTTTAAAGCAAGAGTAAATCTGGACATTTGAGTTGTTTTTAGCTTCTTTATGGAATGACGGATAGGAAATCGGAGAAAAAGGATACCTAACATTCATTTAGTCCACCATTTTCACATTCCCGAAGACACATCGTCACTATATCATCAGATCTTTCTCCATCTAGGACCTGGTTCTCACTATTGCATGAGATTGTAACCAAAGGTTAGATCAGAAGCTTCATAAGGCATCTACACTTCCACTTTATATTGCACATTCATTTAATAACCATTGGCTAGTTGGTAATATTACCCATGCCATAGGGAAGAAATAAAACATGACAGGGTGGTGTGACATTATCAGTCTCACTTGCTCACTCATCTTCTGCTGCTTAATCCAGTTCAGGGTCGCAGGGGGAAACTGGAGCCAATCCCAGCCAACTTTGGGTGTGAGGCGGGGTACACCCTGGGCAGGTCGCCAATCCACTACAGGGCCAACACACTCACATTCACACCTACGGGCAATTTAGAGTAGCCAATTAGCCTAATCCCCTCTGTGGACACGGGGAGAATATGCAAACTCCACACAGAAATTCACCCAGGTCGACCCCAGGGATGAAATCCAGGACCTTTTTGCTGTGGTTAACCACCACACCACCATGCCGCCCCATTACCAACCTAAAGTTGTTATTGTTCCACTAGCAGCACACCCTGAAGCGTCTAATTCCTATTACACCGCTAATTTACCAACAATTGTTTGATTGTTTTATTCTTGGGAGGGACAATTAAAGAACGACTCATTTTTATTCCTTTAAAGCTACGTGTAAAGGTATGGACCATTTGCGATACAAGTTATCTGTTAAACTGTTATCTCTCACGTTGTTATAGCTATAAAAATTGCTTCATCATCAGTCTCTTTTTTACCTTTTGATGCAGTAAATAAGACAAAAACAATACAGTTTGTCATGGTACCAAGAAACCCTCCGTAGCACACAATGATAACGCATTCATATCAAGCTTAGATTCAGAATTACCATCAAGGCCATGCTGATATAGAGAATGAATCACCACCAGTACAATCAAGCATACAGCAGGACTGTTGAATACCGTATTTTCCAGACTATAAGCCGCTACTTTTTTCCCACACTTTGAACCCTGCAGCTTGTACACCAGTGCGGCTTATCTATAGATTTTTCTTTGCTAACTACCATCAGGGGGCGCTAAAACGTGACAGATGCAACAGATCAATGCAAAGAAGAAGACACTACCGGTAGTTTTTGGCCTTTTACGAAAGCAGCGCAACACTCATATTAAGGTATTTAAATAAACATTTACATAATCTTTCTTGTGTAAATATCTCATTTCACAACGTATATATCTGCGGCTTATAGTCTGGTGTGGCTAATATATGTAAAAATATATTTTTTCTTTTAAAATTTAGTAGGTGCGGCGTATATTCTGATGCGCTCTATAGTCTGGAAAATACGGTAATTCCAACTCTTCCACCTTTACAGCAACTAATGGCAACATACCGCATTTTCATGTTAAAGCAGGAACGTGTGCTTCCATGAACCGTAATTATTTGGATTATGAGCCTGGAGTGAGGTTTTTCGTGTTACACTGCTCTTATCCGAATCTGAACGCAAAGCCAGTTCTTCTCAGCATCGGCTAGCAGATGGATGTCATCAGTCTGTGTGATCACACAGATGCCTGTTTATAAGCCTAATAATGCACGCAGCTTAATGTTTTTAATTCTCGTACCGAAATAAACATGGTTGAGCTCAACAGAGACGAGGCAGTTCTTATGAGGGTTTAAGAGTGATGACGCTTCAGTCGCCCCCCTTTCAAAGTTTCCTCTCTTGGCTCTCCAGCAGATTTATTCGCCATTTTATTTTAATGCACAAATTTAAAGTCATTATAGAATAAATGCGAGTGGATGGGGATTGGAAACCATTAGCATACATTTCCCCCACATGAGCAGTAGAGATATAAGACTTTGGTACAGAGGGGTGATCTGTCTCCCATTAGTGACATAGGAAAATTGTGTTAACGCTATCCCCGCCTTATCATCCGTGACTGGCCCTCTCCGACGTCCATGTGTGTTTTGTGGCATATGTCAGCTAAACCACAGCTTGTAACATCCACTTTTCTTATTTATTACCCTGTTTTGTATATTTACACCCTGCTATTAGATGAATAACTGACCAAAATTTGATTAGAGAGAAATATGTCTCCGAGAATCGTTCCTCTCAGTGGTGGGTTCAACATCAAGCTAAGTCTTTTTCTATTAAGACATTTACATGTCAAGCTATAAATGCGTTTTGAAAGAGTTTATTTTTCGAGAACACCTGCGCCACCTCGGATCTTTTTTAACAGAATAAATCATGACCCACTGGTTTTCCAAGCATTAAAGCAGAAGCTCATTTGCATTGACAAGCGCTATATCAGTTGTACTATTTGGATTTTACGCATGCACATTATCTATATTGACCTTTTTGTTCCATGAGCGTACATGCCAATAAGAAACGCCTGGCCAATCCTTCAGCTCCTCTTTGTAAAGATCTGTAGCTATGTAGGCCACATTTCTCCTTCCGTGGCCTGTCAGTTATGTCCTGTTCTTATCAGTCAACTCAGGGTGGTAATGAAAAGTGCTGTGTCCTGCTCCGCTCTTGTCCTGTCCTGTGTTTGACATGCTGGTTCAGAGCTCAAGCCGTCCAGCCATCACAGGCAATCGGCAGGCCTTGCTGGAAGTCAATCCTAATGTCTCCCAACATGGCCAATGTGCACGTGAGTCACTCAAATGTTCAATCGCATCCAGCAAATTCTGTGCTCGGGAGCACCCTCTCATCCAAATGTGATTTGAGATGATTGAAAGCTTTTTGATTTGGAAGTGTATTCTTTTAAGCTAAGTGCTCCCAGAGACCATCAAGGAAATTTGATTGCTTCATTGAGAACAGGAGAAAAAAAGGACGTTTTTCAGCCCAAAATCATATCAGATCTTAATGCCTCAATAGAAACACATGGGATTGGATGGTGCCTAATTTCATTTAGAATGCAATTTTCTGATGGCATTTCCTTACTCTGCCACGCAGATGTAGGATAGGATTGATCAGCAGCAACATTAGATTGATCAAAATCTTAACGAGTCATTTTCAGAAGTGGACTTTTGCTTCCGTCTTCGTGGATAATGGAGAGCCAAGGGGCACTCTTGATGTTAAACTTAACCAGAAAGCCAGTAGTCCAAGCATCATGGCAGCACTGTTTCAGAGCACATGGCAGCTATGGGGTCTTTATAAAAGTAAGACAAATCAATGAACAGCAGATTTGTTTTTTTTTTTTTGTTTGGTTGCCTCTCAATCTTTTGCTTTTGCCTATTGATGTGAGAATGTTTCCAGGTCAAAAGAGAGGCTGGAAAGAGCACGATAAGACACTTTCTGTTGATCAAATACCATTTGGCTGTGGCACACCACACCCAGCAGATGAACGAGCGTAATATAGTATTGATTTGGTTCTGTCATGGCTGGTTCCACTTCATCCCGTCTGTGTTCACTGGTCTAGTGGATTCCCTGAGCTACAAGGCCAACCAACAACACTGTTGGTGCATCTCATGTGCAACAAAAAATGAATAGAACAGACATTGTTAAGACATTATGTGTCAAAGTTATGTAGACCACATATTGAAAATGTCTACAAGACTCCACATAATCAACCAGGCCTATTCATGCAGTACTATAGAAGATCGTCTGTATATCTCGCACAAGTGCTTTTTAATCAAGCTCTCAAAAGGAGGTAAAAGAACTCTCTTTTTGTGAAGTGATCTGGCCTTGCTATGAGTGCAGACAAAGAAATTCTCCCGCGTTTGCTGTGATGTTGTATATATTGACCTCTGTCCTGTATACTCCATGGGATTCCTTGTACTCATACACCTCTTTATTTCTGAGTAAAGGGACAAAGTGTGCTCTACCCCTTTATGGAGGAAAAGTTCTGTTCTCAGGTATATAATGCATAATAATCATCGGGAGCAAGATCAGGGCTGTATGGAGGATGTTGCCTGGAAAACTCAATCTTCGAATGTGCGTCGAGAGTTACCATGGCCATATGAGGGCATGCGTTATCATGAAGGAGAAAAATGCCTCCTCAGGTGCAGGCATCTCCATACTGTTGCAGCATCCTCCTATGAATTTCACAAGGTTTCACACCCCCCGACCACAAAAATCTACTTGATGTTCCTCTACAGTGTAAACAGCTTAGACCGCAGCCATCTTATATATGTTGGCCATATGATAACGTATGCTACAGTCTATACTGGGCAATGTCAACACCTTCTCTTATTTTCTCTGAGCGAGAGTATAAAATGACAGCGGTGTTCATACCATAAACTAATTTCCTGTGAATTTTTGAACC
>JAQLOM010000035.1:9394030-9405006 GCA_030068315.1 Chrysichthys thysi
GGGTTCGGGTCGGGTTCGGTCACTGCTCTGTCGGAGGCGGGTCGGGTTCGGACAGAAATAAGAGGCCCGAACAGCACTCCAACCTGAATATGAAAGAGGCAAGCTGCTGTCCATAAGAGGAATGAGGAGAAGGAGAGACGCAATTTCCCTCCCGACCCCACTAATGGCCTGTATACTGGAATATTGGGAAATCAGGTTAAGCTTTGTGTGGAGTCTCACATTTTCTCTAATGTTTTTCTTCTGTGCATGCAAACAGGTAACACGTTTGAGTGATCTACTCCATACCGCATCCGTCACTACTGAGCCACTGAGCTTAGGATGTTAGCTGGAATGTCTAACAAACATACAGGGGCTGAAGTGGGTATCCCTCCCATTCCGCTGGTATTCTCCCTCTGTAATTGACTTTGTTGAGCCAAGGCGCAGAACAACTTCATTGTTCGAAGCTATCACAGCACCGCAGTTGACTTTGTTGCCCTTATTGCAATATGCATGCAGTCACTTATGCCTTTATGCTGTTCCACCACCAACTAAGGAAAGCAGGTGGACTGTCATGTCAATTTAATTACATCGTCCAGTACTGCTACCATGATGGAACATAAGGATGGCTGGGATAGCCTCAATCTGTCAACTAATTCCCCCTGGAAAGAACTGGGTGTCAGGAATTTAAGGGTCTTTTAAGATCCACACGTGGACAGGTCTTAAAAGTACCAAAAAAAGCCACTGCACCACAAACTATACATTATGCATTTTTGTATAGAGCTGTGAATATGCACAGCTGTTTCATGGCTGGATTTAGCGAAATGCCCAGATCTTTTAAACTGTTTTCAGTCCATGCTATATAAACAAGCAGACTAAACAACTTGGAGGCCTCTTTTAGCTATTTGGAACTATTAATGCTGCAAAATAGGCTAACTGACGACACAAATGTGCAAACAACAACAAGTCAACAAATGTGCTGATTATATGTGTAACAAACTAGCTCATGCAATCATTGTAAAAGAAAAAACTGCACTTTTTGGAATTAAGAGACATTTCATATCAAGTATTTGTTTATGAACCCCAAAGTGGACCTGCCTGGGGTGTACCTCGCCTCCTGCCCAAAGTCAGCTGGGATTGTCTCCAGCTTCCCCCTGCGACCCTAAACAGGATAAAGTGGCATGGAAAATGAAATGAAAACGAACATGAAATGAATCCCAATGTGTACATGGGAAATAATATATGAACATTTTGATATTCAGTTTGCCCTCATGCAATGAGTCCAGTCAAGACAGTAAGCCATCAGGGCACAAAAATCTAAATAAATTCTCGGGGTAAGGGAACTGATTTTTAGGGCTTATATTTTCCCCACATTCAAGCAAACTGCCACCATGTCTCTGTGAGTCAGTACAAGGTGAGGAGTGAGAGTGTGTATGTATTCAGTGGGAGGAGGTGAGATTGGCACTCCCGGTGGGCAAAATTAGAGCATCTGCCCCTCTGTGGGAAGCTGTCCTGGGGAAGGATGCATGCATTCAGCAGAGACAAGGAAGAGAGGACCAACGATGTGTCCCGCCTTGCAACACACAAACAAATACTGTATGCTCATACATTATGACTGATGTGGAGCACCTCATCATTCCCTCATTTTGTCCTAAGTTGTCAAACAGCTGAAAAAAAATCCTTAGGGCACCACAGTTACTGTCCCCTGGAGTCAAACCAATATAAACAACACAATTAGTGTAGTACAGAAACCTCATGTGTTCACAAATACACCTTTGCTCAGTATCCAAAGTATATGCGTTACATCTGTGCTTTATACCAAGCTTCAAATGACTTGCCACATATATTTTTTCCAGCCATAAATGAAATTTACACAATTATCATATGCTCGGCACGGGTGCCTTTCTGTGCGGAGTTTGCATGTTCTCACTGTATTCGCGTGGGTTTCCTTTGGGTACTCCGGTTTCCTCCCACAGTCCAAAGACATGCACAGAGAGGATTAGGCTGATTGGCTACTCTAAATTGCCCATAGGTGTGAATGTGAGTGTGAGTGGTTGTCTGTCTCTGTGTGTCGCCCTGCGGTGGATTGGCGTCCCGCCTCTCGCCCGATGTCAGCTGGGATTGGCGCCAGCTTCCCCCCGCAACCATGAACAGGATTAACTGGCAGAAGACAAAGACGAAGAGACAATTATCACTTTACTCCAAAAGTGGTTGATCTTTAAATGGTTTGGCGTCCATGATTTCATATGTACCAAAGCAAAGGCTAATGAAGCTACCAAGTAAATGAAGATAAGGCCGATATAATTGCTTTAATAGAATTTCTTTGGTAAGTGATAGAACTTGTACATAATCAGTTGTTAAATAACCAGGTACATATTTTTAAAAAAATAAAATGTCACCTTCCAATTTAGGAAATCTGCCTAACATTTTAGAGACTGTATCGGGGTGGGCAAGCAGAGCCATGGAGGGCCAGGTTGGGTGCTGGTTTTTGGGATGACCTTTCGATTAGCAATTCAAAAGGACTCCCAAAAAGAGGTCATCCCAAAAACCTGCACCCACACCAGCCCTCCATGGCTCGGTTTGCCCACCCCCAACAAATCTATTTGATTTGTTTCAGCTAACAACATGAATCCATTAAAGTGTGTCATGATTTAAGAATACAGTTTGCACAGTGCTAAACTGGATGCAGTAAACTTCCCTTATCTGTTAGTTGCAGTTGCCTGTAACAAGTAGCTGATCAACTACATTTGAGAAAAGAGGGAATATACCTTTTCGGAGGGGCTTTATCCCGGTAGTTGCATGTCATTGGCTGAGTGTGTGTGTGTGTGTGTTTGTGTATCATTGCTGTGTCCAGAAGAGTGGTGCACCTCCAGGAGCCCTAATGTTCCTTGGCTGATGAAGGAGCCTTTAATACGTGACACTTATTTTCTCCTGTTTCATTTCAGAACAAGCAGGAGCCCAACATCCCACCCTCCGAGTCCAGTAAGAGCTGATCCTTCACTCTGATTGAGTCATCGTGCCATGAAACTGACAGCTGATCTGAAAGTGCCTGCTGAGAGTCAGCCAAAACAGAGAAAGCAGGAGCGAAAAAGACAGAGCGAGAGAAATTGGGGGGGTTTGTGCATATATTGACCATTATTGTCAAAACAGTAGTTTAGGCATGTATTCAAATTCCTGAATTCAGAAAAAAGTATATAAATTACAACTAATTAAACTAGTAAATAGAAACAAACAGAAATGAGTACACAAGCACTCACTGTAATCTATATATCGGCCTTGCTGTCTTAACAAACTGTTGAGAACAATGTAACCTATTATGAGCGCAGAAAAGTGAAAGTGCAGTCTAAGAACAGGTGAAATTGTTAACCAGTCTGCAAAGTTATTCCTGCCACTATGATGAGGGAAGTCATGCTCAATGGCATAAAAGCATCAGAATTTTACTTTTGATCAGCTCTCATTTGATTAAAAACTTTTCTTCCACACCCCTTTTTTCACTTAGTTGAGTGCTGACGCTGGCCATTCGTCTGCTTTAAAGAATGAGCTGCACTTCAGAATGGTAATTATGCAAATAGGTGGCTGGAGGTAAAAGAAACTGATCAAACCCTTTTTGCAAATGAGACAATACAGAGAAAATAGCTAATAATATGCCCTGGGGAGAAAACGTGTGAAATTAGCATCGCCTATAACAGTGGGTCCAGATTAAAGCCTTAGCACTGCTGCAGGGTAATAACATGCAAGCTTTAAAAGTTTCCTGAGTTTTCACTGTGCGTTTCATGTTAAGATACATTGGTATCTACAAATTTCAGATACATTGGTATCTGCGCACACGCACACACACACACACACACACACACACACACACACACACACACACACACACACGTGCGCACATATACACACACACACGCACACAAACACACACTAATTAGCTAATTGATGATACATACGCCTGGTAAATGATCTCTGTTAAAACAAGTCAAAAGCTCAGAGTCACCAGTTAGTGAGAATAAGATAGAGGCATAATGTGTGTGGGTTTGAAGGCCAAGTTTGTGAGTGCTCCTGTGTTTGTTTGTTTGTCTGTTTGTTTGTTTGTTTTATTTGGAAGTAGATGCAGTGGCCTTGGGGAGGTGCGATCATGGAAGGAAGAGGTAAGCTTACACAGTATATTCCACCAGTCTCGGCTTGAGCCCAACTCAATGAATTAGATCCACTTAAATCTCTAAGATATTAGAGCTTCTTATCTTAAAATGGGCAATGGGTGAAAAATCCCACAAGTACCTGCGAGGGCAAAAACGCATTGTCTAGTTAGACAGCAACTGACTTTATCACTTAAATATTGTCAAGTTGTCTGTTTTTGATGACACCGGTTGTTGCCGCAGACATACTGTAATTCCAAGCTGACTCCCTCTCCTGGCTGTATCCTGGCTGTTCCCATGGCTCTTCCATTCCAGCATGCTCTTTCTAGGACAGCTATTCCCCTGTCCATATTGCAGACAGCAGGTTTGGATCCAGTTCAAACGGTAATTAAAGCTGTCATCTCTCCCTTACCATACTTTCACCCCAAACTATCAAGGTGCTGACCATGTCACCAGGGGGTTCTTGAAATGCTAGCAGCAGAAGAAGTCCCTTGTCCAAGCAGACAAAAAATTGGAACTTGCACATACCTGGTATTTCAGCTACATAGGCTCTTTTTCTCTTTATCTGTTGTTGCTCTTACCAGGATCTATAAAGGAGAAAGCTATGTCAAGTTCATTTTATTAAAGTAAATAACTGAACTTCTAGGGCAGAATTTCTATGCTATGAGTGCTTCACCAGGGCCGAGCATATAAGTCAACTGCCTGCATCTATGCCTTGGGATCTTGACTATCGATTTTACATTGTTATGGAGCCCTCCTGAGACAGTTATGAAAATGTTTTGATCATGATAGGTGAGTTTGCAAAGTTAACACTGGCAAATCGAAATGTACATGGGGAATAGATCAGAGAGCCTTCCTGGTAGCAAACATCCTGGTCCCAGTATGGCACTGGTTCTTGTCTGTCTATTCAGATGAGAGTCAGGAGTGAGCCGAATAATCTCAGTAGTACCTACGGTAGTGAAGGAACAGCCACTACAGTAAGGCCTTCATTTCAGTCGGTTGTAACCCTTTTTTTTCTATCGCTGCAGAGTTTTTATCTTTTGATGTTTGCCAAGCATTTCACAGTAAGCCAACAGTTTACTTTTCCATTGTATTGTGTGCACATCCCTGTGTAGTGAAGCTGAGCGTTACTCAAGTCCTTGTTGGCCAGCATTGCTACATAAAGAAACAAACTTCGGGCACATAACATGGCTTGGCTGATCAAGCATATTTGGGTAAGAGAAACACTGCAACTTTTCAAGCCATTTTTGGATGAAATTCATTCTCTTTTAGTGGCACTAAAAACCTTAGCTACATTGCCATTATGCACTACTTCGAAAAGTTTCAGAAATTCTCCAGGAAGCAGGGAGACATTTAAAATAGCATCAATATTGTTAAGTATGGTCTTTTTTATTGAAATTTGCTTAAGGCTAAATTAAATAAGTCATATTGAAATTGCATTAGTGGAGTCACCCTGCCTGAAAGTCTGCGCTGGCAAGAGGATTCTTTAAAGTAAAGCTCTTTAAAGTTTACTTTTTATTACAACGCTTAATACTATGGCATTTCGATAAGTTATTAGACCTAGACTTTATTTATGCTAATTATGATATATTTAGAATTACTGCTTTACAAAACACATTGTACACACGCACACACACACACACACACACACACACACACACACACACACACACACACACACACGTATTTGTGTTGTACATGTAAATGTACTATCCTTCCAAGGACCCTTCATTGACATAATTAGCAATACAGCTAATTAACCTGAAACTAAATCTAACCACCAAGCAAAATAAAAACCTTGTGTAGTTTTTGTAAAAAGGTAGTTTCCACAAGGTCAAAACTGTCAACTCTTTCTATACTTATAGGGACATTTGGTCCTCAGCAAGATATAAAAACCTGATCCTTCACACAGAGAGAGAGAGCAACAAGCTTTCCAGCATGTGCGGTGTCCCAGATGAACTCTTCACAAGGTAAAATGTTGACATTTTATACAATATGAAATCCTTAAATCATCTATTTTGAGGGGAAAATAGCATTGGTGATATTTTATTAAAGCTTATAAGTTTATAATGTAATCACTCTGATCACAAGCATCATCCATGTAAATCTCTCTAGTCACTTGTGGTATGTGTCAGTCACTGCATTTAATGAACAGAATCTATTATCCATACAGCTTATCTGGCACAGGAACATTGGAGACAATCTTAGCTGATTTCAGGCAAGAGGCAGGGTACACCCTGGGCAGGGCCACTCACACTCACATGCACACCTATGGGTAACTTAGAGTAGCCAGTTGACCTAATCTGCATGCCTTTGGGCTGTAGGAGGAAACTGGAGAGCCTGGAGGAAACCCTCGTAGGCACATGGAGAACATGCAAACTCCAAAAAGAAAGGCCCGAGTCAGCCAGCTGGTCTGAATCTGGAACCTACTTGCTGTGATGCGATGGTGCGAACCACTGAGCCTCATGATCATCATTGTTATTATTCACTCTGATATCAAGCTGAAATAATAGTCGATGGCTAAAGTTCCCATTTGTGATTAGCATTCAAATGCTAGATATACATTACATATTATATCTGTACAGTGTAAGCAATGTCATGAGTTCATCACGGACAGTTTGACAGCTGGTGTTTAAACCATACACAAATTGAATCAATTAGATTTATGTGCAGGACATAAACTTAATTAAAGCATTTTCTTTAGACAAACATACCATTTTAGCAGCTACATTTCTTCCCCCAGCTCCTTACTTACCTAACATAGGTAAGGTAAGAATGTAAAAAGAAAAAAAAAACATTTCTAGATCATTTTGGTAGAATATATATACGTCTGATTCAAGTAGTGATGTCAAAGTTTACCAGAATTCAGCCAGAATGGCATGCTCTAGGTTTTCCCAGGCCGCCACACATATATAAATATCTTATCTTGTATGTCAGCATGTGTGCTTGTGTGTACGTGCGGATGTGTGTGTGTTTCGCAACAACCATCAGTAACAGAGCTTGCAGCTATGACTAATTAGCGAACAACTCGTGCCTCAGCCACATGAGCAGCCTGAAGTCTAACTTGGCCCAGCACAGACGCTATCACAATCACATACAATACCACACTGTGAGTCAGCAATGAAGATAAAACTAAATAAAAATAGAATTATTTAAAGGTGACATGTTCATGTGGAGGCTTCTACAGGAATCAGTACACGTATTAGCTCTAGGCGCTCTGACCCAACGAGTCGGAAAGAAGCATGCCAGAACATAGTTCAAGACAAAAGTGGAGAAGCATTCCTTGTTAAGAGACATCCTATAAGGGTCTGGTTTCGATTCTGTTTTCTCGTATGGCTCCACATCCCCTACCCCCTTGTCCCATGGGCATATAATCATTTGGAACACGTGCAGGGTTTCCTGCTTCTCGTTAGATCCAGTGTGAACTGTTTTGTTCTTAGAATTCCCAGGATTTACTTAAATAAGAAAGCCAACCTCCGCAACCTACTCTGAAAAGCTGAGCTCATCAGTGGGGGTTTCAGGCAGCCGACGGAAATTGGGCGCTGCCTTGGCATGAGGTTTGGGTTGTCATTTCATTTCATTTTTGTAAAAAAAAAAATCACCTTTCCTGCTTGAGCCAAAGTACGAGAGTGTGTGTTTGGCTTTGATAGCCATCTATTCAGGAATGAGTTTTAATAGAAGAGGCGTGCCACCCCTCAGCCATCAGACCTGTTCAGATGTGTGCCATAGTATCCCTTACTAATCAAGTGCACACAAAGGGAAGGACTGTCAGTAAAAAACTAGGAAGAATGTGTCTTTGTTTTGGGATGTGGGATGGGAGGCGGAGGGGAGGGCAGGACTATATTGGGTGACTGTGGAAAAGAATGAGAAAAAGTGCGAGCTTAAAAGAGAGAAGCTTTAGTCCTGTATGTGTTGTTGCAGTTGAGTGTTTAGTGTTTTAATCTCCTTTTTCTCTTTTCTGCTTGATCCACGGGCCAGGCTAAAGTGCTTAGCATACCTGAATGTGGCTCTGGTAGCACGCAAGTGGATTTTATGACATTCGTCTGGCTGTCGTTTCATTCCACAGGCCCCTCTCACTCCCTCTCAGCCTCTCCCCTTCACACTCCCTCTCTCCTCTTAGCGAAATTCCATTTGCTAAAAGCTTCCTCATTGCTACCTGCCATAACCCTTCATTTCAAAAGGCCACATTTGATCATAATTAGCCTCAAGAAATTGAATTGTAGTGCAGTGCTACTTAAAACATCTCAATCCCCTCACAAACCCTGCCCTTCCCATTCGTGTGGAAAAGAGCGGCTCTTCTTTGTAAATAGAAATCATCATATATTGTCATGATTACATTACGCTGCTATTAGGGGTGGGGTGCGCTCTTGATAAAAGATGAAAGCAGCTGGAAATCTAAACAGCAAAACAATACGCAAAGGCCAACACTTTATAGGGACGTATGCGAATCATCACGCTCGCACTCACTAATTCCCGAAAGTTTCATTCATTTAGGCTTATTGTGTGTCACCATGGCTAAGCCCTTATTACTGTGCATTTAGGAAATGAGGCAAAGAGTGGAGGAATAAGAGACCAATCAATAGCTCTTTTCATTTTGCCTCTAATGGGTCGCCTCCACTCCTGTACACCCTCTTCTCCCAAGACGACAGGGGGGAGAAAAGAGAAGAAAACACAGTAAGGATCGGCGTAACGGCCATAAAATGTAATTTCTCTACAGAAACACAGACAATAATGCTTTCGACTTCCCTCCAACCTCCCTCCCCAGCCCTGCATATTTTAGTGGCATTTTGCTAAATTGAGTATGGATTTAACATCAAAGGTTTCATGAATTTTTCAAATGAGATATTAAAGTCAATATTTCACCAGACTGATGTTTCAATTCGGGACGCTTACACAATAATGCAGGGAGCATTTGTACTGAGAAAGAGCAGACAAAGGCACATTAGTGTGGCTCTGTATAATGAATTCAAGGAGAAGTAGAGGGGGGAAAAAATAAACCTAAAGGTTTTTGTTCCATGACAAATGGCAGCCAATAGATCAGAGCAACTCCTGAAGCGGCTTATAGAGAGAGAGACAAACAGTGTTTGTACCTCAGAAGTGTGTGTGTGTGTGTGTGTGTGTGTGTGTGTGTGTGTGTGTGTGTGTGTGTGTGTGTGAGAGAGAGACTTTTTTGTTTTCTAAGGAGCATATGATCACCCAGAACCACTATGAAGTAGCCAGCATCAGGCTCTCCTGAGGTGGGGTTTAGTCGGCCGTTAATTGGAGCGTGACGGGACATTAGTTGTTTTTTACAAGTCATCAAATACCTCACATTTCATTTTACTCTTGGATTAATCCAGTAAGCTCTAGTCTGACCTTAAAGTGTCATAAAGGTTTGATGTTTACACTACAAGTGAATTCAGTTTCAGTTTCACTTAAACCTTTCTTTTTTAATACAATGTGCTGCAACACTGTGTGAGTAATTACAAGCTGTTTAGCAATAGCATGTTACTAGCAATAATAACAAAGCATTTATCACAATACAGTATCTTGTGTATAAATAGCTATCCATTTTTGCCATGCACACATTTTAAGCCAGTGCTGTTATCCGTACAGCAAAAACAAACCAGTCACCTAGAATGATATAGCCTGAATCCGTTTTTAACTCTCGTCCCCTGACTATAAAAACACTCTGATATACTATACAACTGTTCCAAAACCCTACAGTGTGTTCCTCCAACTCTTCTCATGAAAATTTCACATGGGAAGGAATTGAAAATACAAAACAAATTTACATACTTTCCCTATTACTATCAACTAAGACGTGCGTGATATAAGTTTACACCGTGGCTACAGAACAAAAATAATCTAACATAATAAAAAAAATCATTGCATGTTTGACTCAAAAGGCATTGCTTGTTCAAGTAACACTGTATGTTTACTTAATGAAATAGCAGTAATGGAAAAGTACAATTCCAAATGAAACTGGAACCATAATATTATTCAAATCACTCCTAATATACTTTGACATCTTTTAACAGACGTCATAGTTTGGGCTGCACTTCCTAGCTAAGTCTGATTCTTGTACAGAGTGCTTTGGCACTAGACAAATGTTAAGAACAAAAGCCTTTTTGCCTTTAAGAAGTTGCATGGCCAAAAAGTATATTTTAATATACATGATGTTTGTCAATATTTCTAAAAGTGTTCGACAATATCACAATCTACGTTAAAACATAATTTGTAAAATGTAAAAAAAAATAACATCTACCAAATGAATAAGAACGAAAATAACCATAAGCATAAAACATGGCAATACAAAAATTATTCACCCACACAAGCCAGCGTTTATTCAACCCACCATCAAAAAAGCTCTACAATAAAATGCCAACAAAGTGCATGAAGGCTTTATTTCTCTTCTTTCTTCTCCTGGTGGAAACAAAGGCTTTTGAACAGTAACATGGCTGCTGATCACACATGAGCAGCTCAGCAAGTGGCTGCAGGTTGATGATTATGATGATAAGGGCTTGATTACTGGCAGTAGATTTTTTTTATTATTAAGATTGTTTTCCTTCTATAACATGGCAGACTGAGGCACAGGGTGAGAATCCATGTACAGCAGGGTTAATAAAAACACAGGACAAGCTCAGTGCAGCACAGGTATCAAAACCAATAAAACAAATCCAACAATCAAATCAAGGGCCAAGGTACTGCAAAGTAAATACAGTGAACATGGTCCAAAATGTTAACACACCTGACTGGCAAGACACATTCAAACAATGCCTATGAACTGTTCATATGGTGTAGCACCAGGAAGGGTACAAGGGTACTTCCAGTAGAACCAGGATGTAAAGAGGAAGGGTACAAGGGTACTTCCAGTAGAACCAG
>JAQLOM010000035.1:9405106-9415246 GCA_030068315.1 Chrysichthys thysi
AGGGTACAAGGGTACTTCCAGTAGAACCAGGATGTGAAGAGGAAGGGTACAAGGGTACTTCCAGTAGAACCAGGATGCGAAGAGGACATGAGATGGCAGAAGTCACACTAGAACTCAGTGCAGCCTGCTGGAGAATAGGGGAAATGTCCTGAGCCCTTGTTACACCTTAATTTCCTGCAGAAACCTTTGCACTGAATACAAAAGTCCTAGATCTGGCCCCAGGAATCAGCTGAGACATTGTTTTCATTTTTGAAACCCCTTGGCACCAATCTTCATATCATTTAACTTACATATATTACACTTCTTTTAATCAAGATAAGTCCAATAGGTAATTTACTGCTTGAGCGAGCAGTTGGAGCACACACACACACACACACACACACACACACACACACACACACACACATATAGTGTTCCTCCTAGGAGTAATGACGCAGAAGTTCTGTAGGGAAAGGGGAATAAGAATGTCCAATTAGTGCTGTGAGACTTAGTCATTAGATACATATTCCCTATTTCAGTAATACTCTGCGGCATAGCCAAATATAGTAATGCTGATTTAGCCTGAAAAGTCCTGTCAGTGCCAGAGGATGTAGCCTAGATATTATCTGCAGCACGAAATCAACCAGGACATCAAAGAGTATTGCTTTAATGGCATTAATAAAGAGTTAGCTTTCGCTCATTCCTCCTCTGAGGCCAGTTTATATGGTAGCATTATATACAGTGTATATATATATATCATTGACTCTTCTGATTCATATATCTCTCTCCCTCGGAGTGTACACATATAGAGCATATGACCATCTAGATGGGTTCTAGCTTGCTATGTTGTTATTCGCATATTTAGCACGTAATTTAATGGTCCACTATGTAGGATTCAACCAGTTGAATGCCCCTCCCTTACCCCTCCCTTTCCAAGCATGTATTAGAAAGTACAGTGGCTGTCGGGTGCCTATAGAGTACTCCTAAGTGCTTACATCCACGCTCCACTGCTTTATTCGTGCTAAATAATGAGTATGATCCTCCATTTCTCAAAATTTGGGTTCTTAAAATTGCTAGGCAGCACCAGCAAACACTGACTCCGTTTCTTTCTTCTTCCTTTCTTTTTCTTTGTCATCCTTCTGGTGCCTCCTTCCCAAATTCATGCCACAACTTGTGAAAACATGAAATGCAAAAGGTATTTTTTAGAGGTCGATCTGTTCTGGGCTACTGTAGAAGCGCAACATGGTGGCTCCGTGGAGGTGGACTCACACCCCATATAGATATAAAGGGCTTATTTTAAGCTTAGCAAAACATACTGTAACTATTTGTAATTATATATTAATGAAAGCATATGAATACCATAAGCATATTATGGAATATATACTCCATTTCTGCTCATAGATACCCTCAAAATCCTACATAGTGAACCTTTCCGTGTATAAAGTTATATTTTGTATGCTTATCTAAGTCATCAAGTGGTTCTTCCAGAATTCTGTACTCACAGAAAATGCTTTTTAAAAAAATATTAAATGCAAGTTGGCATTATTTGGAAGGTTGATTTGAAGGTTATTGAGATTTGGAGTAAACTAACTAAAACAGGCTAAGAAATTTACAAAAAAATAATTAATTTTATTATTTAAAAAATTGCATACTCCCTTGTAAATGTACTTAAAAAATTGCACTCTAGATATGTGTGCATCATGGATTAAAATGCATTTCATTTAGTATATTTAAAATATACCAAAGTATAACTGAAATCATTCCATTTTAGCATGACTGTGTACGCTTAAGGTAATTAAAGATAACATTGATGCGCAATTAAAGTAAATTCAGTACAGAATAGTTCACTTTAAGTGTATGAATCATTAGCGTGAGTGGACCAAGGTACACAAAACTGTACTGTAGCATAATCACGTTTAGTGTATCTTTTAGTGTCCTACAGCCTCTGGCTTGCCATTAGGGCTATAAATTCAGTTTTCTGCAAAGCTGCCATGTGAAAATATCTACTGCTAAAAGCATTGTACAAATAAAAGTATTTACTATTAGTGCAACTATTGCAACATCAGTTTATTATGTTCTGCCAATGTATAGCTTGCTTTCTAGCTAATATTTGTAGCGTTTGCGTACTAACACTGGTCCAAGGTTCATCCCTAGACTGTGAACCTGTGTTTAGTTCTAGCTCTCTCTGTTCCTCCTTAGTTGTATCTTTTTTTCCTTCAAGAGGACTCTGCCCAGTTTAGGATTAGTCCGTTTTGCTAAAAGCATGTGTCCAGTACGTAAACATGTTCTAAGAATATACAGCAATACCTCAAGAGTAACCTGTGGAATAATCTGGCAGTAGTAAGCCATTGTACAGCGTTGAAGATGTTTTGCCTATGGCCTTCGTCAGTTCAGGATGAGTTGTGAAACAAGACAGGGAGTGTAAAGGTAAGTGTTTTACGAGCCAATTAAGAATAACCTGGATGGCTAAAAAGCCTTATAGACATTTGGAAAAACTTTGCAAGATTTCACCTTGACACTCTGAAAGTTCCCTAACAATCATGATGAGTTTAGCACAATGAGAAGCTGCCATATTGGCGTCTGCAAGCCTTGCACTTTCATCAAGGCTGAAACAAGCTAATTAAGGCAGCGGCAAGTGATCATGCTATGATGCAGATTACCGCTGGAAGTTTTTTTCCCCTCTTTCTCTCCCTAATCGGCGGGTGGTGCTCTTGAGGGAGCGGGCAGTGGGGTGTCCCGCTCCCCGAAATCTTCTACGCCTCATCTTTCATCGGGCTTGGCTCGTCAGGTCCCATCGCCCAACCGGTTACACCTGAACACTCTGCTGCTGCCAAACACCTGGCTCCATCTCACTCTGTCCAAATGAAAAATAAGCATAATCTGCCTTCCTTGGGATCCAGCAAATGAGGGATTTCATGACAAATAGTGTGGAGGGGGTGGAAGGAGGGGGGCTCTATGCAGCAAAATAGAATGGTGCATAGGCTGGCAGAAAAGGAAGAACGAAGGAAAAAAGAGAGAGAAAAAAAGATGAAGCATACAAGCATAATTGCACTAATGAGAGCATGTTCTGATGGTGCGAACTAACTCCTGTTAGCACGTCTGGAAGATCTGCAGCACATATGAGTAAACCGAGGCGGAGGGAATTATTTGCAGAGCTGACATAACTCCAAAGACAGGCAGGGAAAACAAACAAATGAGTTTTGTTTTGGGTCGGATTTTTTTTTTGTTTTGTTTTGTTTTTTTCACCAGCTAATTATCTGCGTTTCAGAAGATTCATCATCAGAGGAATCTCTATTGTTTGATTAACACAAAAGGGGGTTTATACAAATGCTCTCATGTTCCTGTTGGATTTTATCACTGTCTCACATGCTTGAGTAATTAAAAAATAATTCATCTCGTCGTGAGAAAGCAGAACAATGACGCTGTGTGGTCTGTGACTCCAAACACGCTTTATGAGCTGGAGGAATAAAAGTTCTATTGTGAAAAGTTTCACCATAATCAGGCTCACTTGCTTAATAAGGACAGAGAGAAGTGATTGGGCTGATTATTATGTAGATGTGTTCTCACTGATACCTCTGTGAAAATTGCAGAAAAAGAGATTAAATTAGTCGTTTTCATCCGTACACAGGATGAGAATACCAAATTGATTGCCAATTAGATGGTACAGCTAATTTTTCATTCAGCCTACCTACTGCTAATATCCATGTTTTTAATTGCCACACAGATGCAGTGTACTACAATTAAAATACCCAAAGGTCCTTATTAGCTCATTGGTATCCTTCCAACATTAAGATTATTTGTATTGTTTTGCAAAAGTCCATAAATTACATTTTGCATGATTATTTTTCTTTCTACCAGGTACTCAGACAAATGGCAATCAAGAGGAGCAGCGTGAACTGAAGATACAGGAAAGGTTTTGAAATAATCGATGGTTCTACTAGCTCAAAATGCAATTTTGTATCTATTAAACACCCCTGTTTCTAGATGCTGCTTGGCTAAATGGTAAATAATGTACATAAAGTTTCACGAGAAGGTCTGTAACAAGCGTTTGAATCCTTAACTGTGATTTAAGAGCTAATACAATGACAGATGTCTCTAATGATTATTTGCAACAGGAACGGTATTTCCAATACAAACCCAAACAAATTAGTTTCTATGGCTGTAATTTTCTGAGATTTCTGGATTTGCGAATACACAAAGCAGTGATGTAGTGAACAAAAGAGTTTCTCCTTCAAATCGCAATTGGTGCATAAAAATCGCTTCAAAACCCTCTTTTAAGCAGGAGCCAAAGTCCTTTCGAAATTTTTCCTCTCTTTAAAATTTACAATATAACGATAATTTAATTTATTAGGTTGACAACAGCGCAAGAAAAACCATGCAGCAACTGATTGTTGATCATGCACATATCGTTCCCACTCTTCTTCCAACAATGATGACAGCAAAGACAAAAACAAAACTCGGAAAGTTAAAACCACAGTAGTGAAAGGATGAGAAAGAACATTTGATTAGCATGAAGTTCCTGGAACACTTTCAGGGCGAAATGGGCTGCTTTCATATGCAGTGTTTAGTCTGTTCGAATGAACCCTTGGTGTGTTGTTGCCCTATCGCTTTGAAAATGCCATGTGTTTGGGATATGGTGGAGCAATGAACGAAATGAAAAAAAAAAAAAGAAATAGCAGATGCTTACAGAAAAACGTCGTTTAAAACTACTTGTTTGTACAACCATCTGATCATTTCTTGAGTGCTGGCTCAGTATTCTCCACGCTAAGATGATTTGTGTAGTCTCTACATAAGGTTTGTGTACATATGAACATTAAGATGGGTCTTCTTTGAGCTGTTTCGAAGAACAAATCCAGGCTCCTCACTGTATGACTTGTATTTCCACCACACTTGAGGTGACCAGATGAAATATATGACTTCATGCCTTGAGTAAATGCTCCTTTCCTAAGACTTTGGAGTATCACAAAGGGATGGAATATCTGGAATCTCTCTTCCTAGAGCCAGGCCCAGACAAAGACAAGCTCCAAAGTACTTTCTATCACTATTGTTCACAATGGAGGATTTTCCTGGAAGCATGTTTAATAGCATTTGGGGTGAACATTCTTTCTGAATGCCCATACCAGCTGCAGCCCAGCAGGGGAAGAGATGCATACGATGGCGATGAGATGGCGCCCGTGCGAATTCCAGCCACTTGGGAAGGGAGCATGGATCCAGGAGGCAATGGCAAATTAACTGCCTCAATAGCTTGATGGATGTGGTTCTTGAAACTTAATTAGACTGAAGTTCACTTGGGATAAGTGGGCGTTCAATAAATCGCTGGCATTTCAATACAAATGAAATATCTGAAAGCTCTTCAAATCACAGCCAGTCAAAGGCAAGCGACTGTCAAAGAAAGATTATGGTGCTGGAACTGGACTTGGTGACTACCGTCTAGAGACTAAAAGAACAGAAGTGGCTGTTAGCCAACAAAATTGTTAATATCTATGCTTCTTTTGAGGCATGGGTTTCCATATCTTTTGATTATTCGTTGTATACGTTCAGTCGTGTTTGCTTTTTTGGGGTAAAGAGCCATATTCAGGCTTGGCTACTCGAATACAACATTTACAGCAATATTTGTACAGGGGAATTTCCTCTCTTGTCAAATGTATTACAGTGCAACACTAAAGCGAGAGACAATAAACAACAACAACAACAACAATAATAATAATAATAATACAATGACTTATGAATGAGAAGGTGGAGAACATTTAAATAAATCTAAATGAAATATAAATATAAGTCTAGTATATTGTCTGTATAATGCTGCATGGATGGTTCATTATCACATTAATCGCTCAATTTAAATTTTAAAATATGACTTCTACACTCATTATTCATCAACATAAAAAAATAGCACTTGATCCAGCACATCTATTATTATTATTATTATTATTATTATTATTATTATTATTATTATTATTATTATTACTATTATTATTTATTTATTTATTTATTTAGATGTCATGCACTGAGAGTTGTGCGTACCATTTCATGAAGTCATGAGACACTAAATAGAGGTCATGAATAAGAGGTCATTTTAATATGGGCACAGGATGTAAGCTCTTTTTTTTTACACATTACAAGTCAGTATTTTATTGTAATTTTGACATTATTTTGCTAAATTAAGAAGTTTTTTGCTAAGATAATATGCACCTGTATTAAAGGATAAGTGAACCAATCGCTATCTGCTATACTTACAGTTCATTTCAAATTAATTTATAGCCGTATCCATTAACAAAAAAAAAATTACCAACAAAAGAAAGATCCTCGGGGTGAGTAAACGTCTCTTATTATGGTATTCTTCTACGTAAAAGAGTTTTCATGGCCTTCAAAAGAACAATACTACATATTAATTAATTAATAATGTAATATTTGTATATTGACTGTATATACTCCATATTTTTGACGGTATTCACAATGAATTGCAGTGAATCACAACATGAAATCAACGTGAGCTATCGTGTTTACATCAGACTGTAAGCGATGAATAACACTTTAGTCTGCAAATATGTCTGATGTCTAAATACCAATGTGTGCATTTTCTGTATTAATTTCTGTATTAAATCCTACTGTGGGCAGCCTTCATCTCAAATATAACCTAAAATCTGTACACTTTGATAGGCTCGGTTATTACAATCCTAGTTTGTACTTCATTTGCCATTTTGCGCTTCCATCCAGCCAGGCATGAGATTAAGAAGACCCTAATGAAGCTAAACAAAGCAGCGGTTCCATGGGCTGTGAAGGTTTTATTGAAATAAAAAAAAAACAAAGCAGAGCAGCTAAGAGAAATAAATATTCATTCAAACAAGACTGCAGATGCAAAACAAATGACCGGGGAAAGAAAGCCTTTTTTTTTCTTTCTTTCTTTTTTTTTGGTCAAACAATGCAGTGCTTTTAAAAGTGCTGACAACCTAAAGGCGGGGGGATGGTGGTGTGTGTGTGTGTGTGTGGGGGGGGGGGGGGGTAATTTGCATAGCGCATAACTTCCATCTGGGGAACGGGGAGAAAAGTGTCCACCGCAGGATCCGTTTAATATTTAATTAATTAGAAACAGTAGCTGCTGCTAATTAGAATTTGCGCATTTACAAATCAGCTCTGATAGCAAAACAAATTATGAAATATAAGGGTGTTTTGCGGCGTGCCAATGGAAAACAGGACGACAGGCACAGCTAATGGGCTATCGCTAACAACAGCGCTGTCAGGACACATCACACAACTAATCGAGTTAGGAGAAGACGGCAATGGGAACCGTTTAAAATATTGATATGCTGCCTTGGTAAAAGCCTTTTCCCCCCTTGTGAGTGCATTTACTTAAACATTTGCTTATTTCTCATGGGTCATTAACCCAGCATCTTGGCCTGCGTCTGAAAGAGACGACTGCGATGAAACAAACAGAGCCTTTCATTCTCTTATACTTCCATCAGAAGGGATAGGAGCGTCTGCCACTCCGGCAATTCCATTAGCCACATAAAGCCAGCAGCGTGCAAACTGTCGTTCTCTTTATTATTAAATTACATCTTGGACTGGCACTCTTTGGTAATAACGGCGGATTTTTCAGTGGTGATATTCAGATGATCCGAGGAAGAGTGCTTATTAGATGATGAGGGGTGAGACGAGTGCGTACTTACTTGTACGTTTATGAGGTGCTTGTCGTGTAGAATCCATGCGTGGTGATACTGAAGAGGAAAACACAGTGATTCGGAAGTTGATGAGTCTGTCAAAGGAGCCACAGCCACTGAGAGTCTGATTAGCTTTTTATGGCTTCTGACACAGTGACAATGCCGCTCGGGTTCTGCCGAGCTCTCCCACAAAACACAATTCCCTCAATTTTGTTACCTGAAATTGATGATGCGCGTTCATAGAATGAAAACAAGCTGCTGGAGCAGGAGGTCCACAAGGACAGACATTTGGCTGCTCATCTAGCAATTTGACTGACTTGCGCAAGAGTACTAACACACTCCTGCCAAAAGTCATCCACCTCAGCAGCAGTAAATTACACAAAGAACAACAAAAGGGCTTTGTTGTTCTGAGAGCTCAGGATATTTTGACATGTGTGTCGCAAAGGCTTGAAAATAGACAATGACCAGAAAGTATATCTGTGTCTCTTTGTGATGAGAAGGACCTGCTGCTATCTTCCAGTCTTCAAAGCGATCATTATCATTTCAATCACACTGCCTGAGGTTTGACGCCAAATCTCTGAGCATTGCCAAGTGGCAAGGAAACGTGGGTTGTGGGATGAGTTTGTCATTTTGTTGTCCTTTTGATTGCACAGTTCTAATCAAGGATAATCAAAACTAAGCACTAAACCTTCTGATTGAGCGTCTTGAAGTTTGATTAGCCTTTCTGTTTACTTCCCCATATTATCTCTCCTAAGCACAAACAGTTCGGTCCCAAGAGCTGCCACTAGCTTGCCATCTGAACACCACCGTAACCCTTTCGGATTTGCATGGCATGTCATAATGGAGTCAAAAGATTAAAGCAGACAATGCCACATTGCATTTCTGGTTCAAAGAGCACTATTCGACTCCCACTGAGGCCAAGACACAAAAGGTTCATGGAACACTTCTTGCTAGAAAAGCAAATCTATCCTTTTTTTTTTTTTAATTAGCTTCAACATATATACAGTATATACCGTATATATATTTACAATATTTGAATCGAGAAACATAAAACCAAAAAAAAAAAAAAAAACGATATACGTATATGTCAGGGAAACCGCAACAGCGTTAAACCAATAACGGCGGATCCAAATAAAAGTCTTTAGCTGCAAAAGCAAGACCTAGGGATATTAATGATGTTCATATCCCTGTGGAAATATGACAGGGTGTCCACTCCGAACAGCAGGACGGTGGAGATTCAAAGAGCAAAGAAGGCAGTGTGCTCAGTAGTGAGCAGAGCCTCATGGTGACATTCACTGACAACAAGGCTTTTTGAACGCTTTATGCTTTTGCAGGCATGTACTAAAGTTATATTTACCTTCTTACTGGATGTTAATTCTTATTCTGGCATGTATCTGAAAAAAATTTTTTATTATATACATTGTATGCAAAGGTTTGTGCACCCCTGGGCAAAATACTGTACATTTCCTGATTTTTGAAGAAGGTGCAAACTTGCAGCAAACATTATTTTTAATATTATTACTTTATAATATTGCAAAAAAAATCCTGTAAATATTAATGCATACTTTACATATGATTAACCTAAAGAAAAAATATATATTTAAAAAGAATAAATAGCAATTGTGGCATGTGCAAAAGTTAATAAAAGCAAAAGTCTCTTCTTCAGACCATGTCTTTACACTCAGCAACCGTGGAGTCCACTAAGAATCTGAAAATAAAGCTAATCAATGCCTACTAAAGAGAGGATATTGAAGTGCTTCCTGCTTACAATATTTACTGTGAAAATTCCATGTCCTCATCGCAAAAGCGAACATTTGATGTGTGTAAAAAACAGAAACAGGTAAAGAGTTTTAGTTCATTTTCATGTCAAACTACAAAATGGGAAAATACGACTTTGACCAGTGGTTGTTGGTGCCAGAGAGGCTGGTGTGAAAGTTTCAGAAACTGCTGGTCTCTTGGGATTTCCATGCATTTCTACACTTTACACAGAATTCTACGGAAAAGCAAAACAACATTTTGTAAGTGGCAGCTCTATGGGTAGAAATGCATAGTTTATGAGAGAGGTTAAAGGAGAATGGCGAGACTGGCTCAACCAGACAGCAAGGCTATGCTAACTCTAAATAACCACTCTTTACAACTGTGGTGGGCAGAATAGTATCTCAAAAGGCATAACATGTTGAACCTCGTGGTGGCTGGGCGACAACAGCAAAAGACCACATCCTGTTCCAGTCCTGTCAGCCAAGGATAGCAGTCTGAGCCTACAGTGGGCACCAGCTAACAGAAATTATACAGCTGACATCTGGAAAAACTTTGACTGGATTGGTTGGCTGGATAGTCCATCAGATGTCACTGTGGCTGAATTAAAGGCAAATTAAAAAAAAAAGAAAAAGAAAAAAGGGGGGTTTTGGTATTTGTCTTCTACCACTTAATCCTGTTCAGGGTCACGGGGAGAAGCTGGCGCCAATCCCAGCTGACATCGGGTGAGAGGCAGGATACGCCCTGG
>JAQLOM010000035.1:9470211-9480211 GCA_030068315.1 Chrysichthys thysi
TTTTTAACCCACTTCCCGTTAACCTATCGACTTGAAACTTGGTAGACATGTTCTACTCCGATGACAATGCATTTTAACCCAAAAAAAAAAAATTGGGAAAAATTCAAATTTTAATAAAAATCTGAAAAAAATATTTGAGCTATCATGTCCGGTTGTGGAGATAATGGGCATTTAATTATGTATTACGTAATTTAAATAAAACTTTTAAAATTTTACATTTATAAAGAAATGTTCTCGGTGGCAGAATGGTATGAGCCTATTTTTATGAAGATTTTTTTTTCCATTACGAAAACCTACAATTTGATCAGGAGTGTGTAGACGTTTCATATCCCCTATACACACTCCAACGGCGTCACTATAGAACGTGTTTTGGATGTTGGGTAAAGCAATTCAATATAACGGTCAGCCACCAGCACTGAACACAAACTATTGTTGCGCGCATACATGCGCGCACACACACATACACACACACACACACACACACCTTTACATATGGTGCTGTTATGTGTATCTTGAGGACAGCCTGTGCAGGGTTGTAGCTTGTGGCTGCAGCTCAACAACCGGTCGCAGACTGCAGCCTGGCCATTTATTTATAGTTAAATTATGAATTGAATCTACTACTTTTTTCTCCAAGACCAAAGGTCTAGCTGGGTTTCTTTTGAGCAGGCAAGTGTGGCGCTAGAAAAGTGTTGTAGCATGAATGAAAATACCATGCAGCTCTGAGTCCATAGTAATACACTGGGGAGAGTGGTGTTTAATATGGCATACATGTGTTCGTGAGAATACTTCACACATCCTGACTACAAATGCCATTAACAGAAGGATTTGAAAGAAACATGTGGATACAGATGCATGCATGCACTCTCATGGAGTGGTTTTTTTTGTTTTTGTTTGGGGTTTTTTTGGGGGGGGGGTTGTGTGTTTCTTTCTTTTCTTTTCTTTTTTTTAATTTGCACAGGATTGTGTTTTAGTATGTGCAACACAAACCATGTAGCCTTGAACGAAACCCATAACCCCTTGAATGAAAAAAATAGTGATTGTGTAAATAGTCCATTTGGTATCTGTAGTAACCCAGAAAGCAGCTCCTTTCCCTTTTTTGCAGCTTCTTGTGAATGGCTTTCTCATTCCAGAAAAACCTGCTTTTCAGATTAAGAGACTCCATTATAGTGCGTCTCCCACAGACCTTTGCGTTATTTTAAGAAAAGCCATCAACCATGCTGTAAGCACAAGATTATCCGACAGGCTTATCAGGTCACTGTTAGCCACAGTACTGGTTTGCATGGGCCAGTCTCCGAGATTAGAGCCAAACTTGTAGTGGAAATGTCGCGTTACGGTGTCTCTGGTTCTCGTCCGATAAGCTTAATGCATGACAGATGAGCATTTGAAAATGCCGGGGTCCTCGTCTGCCGAAGAGATGGCTGAAATATTGGTAAGGAATACCAGTTTTTCTTCTTTTTGTTTGTTTGTTTAAAAGCAGTATTATTACTGCAGGCATTTCTGCCTGTGTATTTTATTCAAGAAACAGCTTCCTAGATAGGTGATATTTTTGGCTAGTGTACATTCCTGGGCAATAAATATCTCAAAAATGTAGAGCTTTTAATTGTTTCAACAGCAAATAATTGGTCAGGAAATTACCAAGCATTACACAAATGGATAAAGAAACCTAGTATTGGACAGCCTTTCCTTTTGATTTCCTTAAATGTTTGAGTCTTAAGTAAACTTGCAAGACGGCTTTTTACAGAAAGAATGCTCAGTGTTACTCCACTCTATTAACGTCTTCAAACAGAAGATATTTTAGAACATTTTGAACACCCAGACATGTGAAAGTTTGAATTTTATATCAAACATTTAAATCTTTTCATGGTTTTGTCTTGGCATACAAGACGACTATGTAAGTGAATTTCCGTGTTTCCAGCTTTCCCCCCAACAGCTCACAATAAGCGACAAGCAAACGGCTGCACAGGTCTCAGCAGGGTTCTTCCCTCTTGGTTCTTGCTAATTTTTTGACTAATGATTTGCTGTTAAGGCCAAATCAACTTTTTTTTTTTTTTTTTTTTTTTTTTTTTTTTTTTTTTTTTTGCTGCTCAGGAGTGTAGTGCCTTCAGGAGAAAATGTGTCCTGTCCTGTAAGCTATGTAATGACCGCTGTCTTTTAAGGATCCTTGTTTTAGACATTTAACGGAAGAATTTAAAGTAATGCATGTCCTTCCTGTAGACATGGTCTTATAAATATGTTCCTCAGATGAAATGAGCTCCACAAACTCGAGACGAAGATTTTTAAAAAAAAATTATTATTGTATATTATTATTTTTTTTTTATTATAATTATTATTATTACATATTCAACTTGCAGCTCAAGGGGCGAAAAAATGAAGAAATGTCAGTCTTCAAACATGTATTCAAACTATGCATCAGTAAGATTTGGGGAAAGGGGTAAAATTTCACAAATTCCATTATATCCCTAGTTATACCTCACCTCACACAATCTGTATCGAACTGCTAGTTTCACTCTTGCTTGGCTCTGTAAAACACTTTAGCGACAAGTTACATTCACAAATGTACAGCTGTTCCTCGGTGTTGTAACCGTCTTAGCTGCTGTCGATGCTCAACATGCACAAGAAGCAGTCGTAATTTTACTCTGCATGTTACCTTCTGAATCAGGATGTGAGGAAGAGACTTGAATAACTTGACTGATTTGCACAACAGCGTGAAGCACCGCGCCCCTCTGCTCAATCTACAGAAAGTCAGCAGTATCTCAGCAAAGCAGCTACATCTAGAGAGAACTTGAGAATGGCTTGTTTTTAACTGTGAAGGCTTACTCACTTGGCACTGGCTGCAGCATGGTACCAGCACTGCTTGTTGCGAATAAATCTGTGAGATTACACTTCCAGAAACAAAATTTCAGCACAGCCTAAGCCAAAACACACACCTGCTATCATGTCTTGGCAACAGAGGACAAATCATAAATTCATTAGCTAGCTCACCAGACATGCTCCAGTATGTTGCCCAGAAACCTTATTGGCTAGGCGATATAGTTGACCCTATATAATAAGGGCTGGTGAGGTACCTCACACATAAGGGACAATTTGGACATAATCATCCTCTTTGAAAAGGTCCGAAACATCTGATGTAACACAATAGTATTTGTGCCCTCCGCAAAATATCAGCAAGTTTTGGCTGAGCTGTCATGGTTTCTGTCCTGTTTTTTCACATCACATGTCAAAGATATACATGTCGGGCTAGCGTCGTTTACGTTGTCTCAACATGTTTAACCACAGAGTGACTTCCCTGAATCTTAAACAGTAAAATTAAAGTGAGAATATTTAGCTACAAGTCTGTACTGTATTGGGGTTCACAACAGCACAACAAGCTCTAGTGTGTGTGTTTGCATGCGTGCAGGTGTGTGTGTGTCTGTGTCTGTGTGTGAGAGAGATATGACGGCTCAGAAGATTACCCAGTGTAAACCTGGTGCAGTAGGTTTAGTTCAAAGTGTGTGACCTGTCTTAGCAAACATTGATGAACAATTCTGAAAGAACGAACAATGCTGAAGCTGACCCCAAATGAGAAGGTCAATAACGCATACAATAGTTTTCTCAAACACTTGACCTGAACAGTGCACAGCTGGTGTGGTTTCTGCAGCACGGCTACTGTAATCTTTCTTGTACGCTAACATTTAAATAGCACGCTTGACAAACTCGTCTAAAGCAATTACAAGCTCCTCCAGCCTATAAATCCCATGTTTCTCTCCAAATGACCATGTTGACATGCTCCAAGTTGAAGTCACAAAAAAGAGACCGTATGCAGATCATATGATTTACCAAATAACCATTCTGACATTCGGTCTCTGATGTGTCTTGCTAATCCTCAGGGATTGGAGAAACGACAGTAGACAGGTGTTTTTTGTTTTGTTTTGTTTTTTTGCTTGTTTGTTTTTTTTGGCTTTGTTTTTAAAGTGATGGTATGTTTTCTGTCAGTAAACATGAACTAACAACCAAACCTTTACATCATTCTCCTTTCGACATAGAGATGCAACAATACTTGCCTTTTTAGTAGTCACTGAAACCCCCCCCCCCCCCACACACACACACGTCTTGTGACTCCTAAGGTAGACTTCATTTTAAAATAGTCGCTTATTTTCACTGCTTGATGGTTAGTTAGTCGTTTTCACTCTCCTTGCTAGAGTTTGCTGGACTGTTGGTTGTTTGCTAGGTATGTCTGTTTTTGTTTTTGTTCTAGCTTCATCATAGTCATTTTTATATCCGTCTTTTTTTTTTATATTTGATTCAGCTGCTTGTCTTATAAGAAGTCCTTTCCGTGCGTCCTTTTGATATTGGTGTAGAGTACAAATAGCACTTGCATGGCACAAAGCTACCGTTTGGGTTTCCTTGTTGATTTTGTAGTGCTTCCACACCACCGACATTGTGTGCCCTTCTTTCTTCTTGTCTTTTCCTTGCAACTTACATCCTTAACATTGTATTAATGTTCTCCTTCATTATTATTGTCCTGTAACTCTTTTGCTCATGTGACCCACAGTTATGCACACGTGGATGTGGTTTTGGTTACAGGTATTGAAGCAGTTTTTGTGATTGAGTACAAGGGCACGGCATCAGGGCCAATACCAATACCAGTACTATCGGTGCATCCCTGCTATATCACAAAAAGACTTTTTTTGGGGAGCCCAGAGATGATTGTCTGTCTGTTAGTTCACTCATTCATCTTCAGTACCTGCTTTATCCTCTTCAGAGTCACGGTGGATCCGGAGCTGATCCCAGGAGCACTGGGCATGATGCAGGACTTTAAGGCGAGTGTGTGGGTGATGTAGGGTGTGCATGATGCTGGTTAGCTCCACTTTAGCTCCATTGCAAAATGCTGAGCATTTCTGTGTGGCTTGATGACATTTCTGGGTTAAGGGAGAATTACCACAGTAACTATGATAACTGAGTTTTGACCAAATTATCACTTTATTGAATCGTAGTTCACAGTTGGTGTGATATCTGTATGGATTTTTACCGAGTCAGTAAATGTAGATGTAGCTGTAGCACCTTCTGGGAGTTTAGTGGGAATCTACTGCTCAGCCGCACCTCAGGGCTACATTGTATATCCGTCTACATAAAAATAGTTTTGAATGTCATCGTTAACCTTCAGTCTTATCACCTGAAACGATTTCATTCTGTTATATGAAGTCCTCTGTGTATCCAGTGTTAAGATAGGCATGAATTTTATTGAATCAGATTCTGCTTAATGATTTTAGTTTTTTTATCGATTCACTTTTTCAATTCCAAAAAAGGTCAGATGTTTAAATAACAAAAAATATGTTAACCATAACTATACATTCCCAAACTAAATAATAGTAGAGCATGCTAGTAGAGTAGCTAGTGCATGCTAACTTGTATCTAAACAAATAGACCCGCTATTATGTTGATGCGTGACGTCATCATGTAGACATGCACTTGGATTTGGATTCCGTTCTAATTTGGAAATGAGGTTCAGTTCCCAATCCTATGGTAGGGTTTTTTGGTTTAGATTTTTTTTGGGGGGGGATTTTTTTGTTTTGATTTTTTTTTTTTTTAGATAATGTTATGTGTGAAATTCAGCTCACAGAACTGTAATTGTGGGCACTGCAAAATCCAGTTATTGTTCTTGTGTTCAATCCAGTCCCAGGTTGCATTTCGACCAGTGATCATATCTGTGGCAGCATGATGTCACAGCGGTAGAGTTGCCACCTCACAGATCCAGGGTTTGATCCTGAGTTTGGGTTGCTGTCTATGGAGTTGTGTGTTCTCCAGTCGGTATGGGTTCCTGTCCCCTTAAAACATACCAGTACGTGAACTGTGTGTGCATGGTGCCCTGTGAAGTCCTACCCAGAGCGTATAACCTCATTGGGATCTGCACGGCACATCTTTTGATCAGAGACCATTCTCTTGGCAAGAATTCAGTTTCAGCACATTTGCCTCTCAGTCCTGAATTCTGATGTTCTCAGGGTATGTGTGCGTCATGTAAACATGGAGTATCAAAATTACACCATGTGATACACACATGCGCACTCGCGTGTGTCTGTGTTATAAAGAAGTGTCTGTGCTTTGAAAAAAACAACAGATTAGCATTAAAGCATTATGCAGTTGAGTTTAACATAACCGAAAAATGAAAATTGCCCATGGGTTTTAAAGATTCGAGACACATGTGGCACTTTGTTGAGATGAGAACAATGTAGTACAGGTAGTCCTCAAGTTACGATGGAGATGCGTTCGGCCATACCCATCGTAAGTCAAACAACTGTGTTGAACCACTTAGCCAACATCACCAACATCTCAAATGTTCTTTTATTTTATTAGTTAAAATATTTTTCAGACCACAGTCCCATTTAAGAAAAAAGTTTCTGTATTCTGGGTACTGTCGCTTTAAGACTGCCGTCTTTATGCTGTTAACACACTACCTAAATGGGGAAAAGGTGTGCGTTTAATGCTGCTGGTGATGAGTGATTGTGTAGTCCTGTTGTGGTGTTTTAGCTTTAAAGAATATGTAGTTATCAGTTGATTTTCAGTTGTTTTTAATATTTATTTAGTAGAGTTTTGTATCATGCTCCACAGTGCCATGAGGTCTTTATGTGCGTGGTTTTGCGAACAGGAAGACGGATATTTTATTCTGTGGAGCGAGTTAACATTTAAGCGAGATTTCATTTAAATCACATTTCTGTCAAAAGAGAGAGTTTGTCAGAGAGGTTCACATCTGTTGGAGGTAGCCACACTGCACCTCTGAGCTCCGTTCAGCCGGAGCACCCCGCTGCACAACTACTGAGCTCTGGCTACAGACAGCCACTGCTGAAGCTGTGCTGTTAATAATCACAAAAAACCCTGTGGTAATGCACTGTACAGTACACCGATGCACAAAGTAACTCCGTGAGTTGTGGGAGAGAGTGAGGCGTCGTCTGAGGTGAGCGATCTGGGCACTTCCGGGTGTCGTCCATGTACTTCCAGGTGTTGTTCTCGTACTACCGGGCGTCGTCAGAACGTCCGCGTACGTCATACGCTGTATGCTGGCCTGCAAGCGATGCCTGCATGTGAATAAATTCTAAAATAAATTTTTCGCGGATCACAATAGTCGAAAAATCGTAACTTCGAAAAATCGTAAGTCAGGCCATCGTAATTCGGGGAGCACCTGTATTTTAAAGGCATGACACATTCTGATATCCTGAATCTTCACACTGAGATGACACAGTAAAGCATCATGTGCAAAATGTGTGACTGATTATAGAAATATCGGAACCCAGGATAAAAGTGGTCAGTAAGGAGAACTTGCTATTGATTTTTTTGATTGATGGTTTTCTGGCCATAAATCTGTCAGCAAAATGCAAAATCGTAATGGAACCATTATTTTTCCTTTAATTTGTGACATGTGTACTTGTGTACATAGTGTGCTTGAAGTGTAAAATCTTCTCATCCCCCTCACTTTGTCCATCTCCCTCCTGTCTCTCTCTCTTTCTTTCAGGGTGATGCTCGAGGTCACTTGGTTTCGGATCGTCTGAGCATGATGGGTCTCAGCATGGACCTGTCCGACACCTCGGTGCAGCAGAAGCTGGACGAAATCAAGGACCAAATCAAGCGCGAGCTCCGCAAAGAGCTCAAGATCAAGGAAGGAGCGGAGAATCTGCGCAAAGCCACCACGGACAAGAAGAGCCTGGCTTATGTAGACAACATGCTGAAGAAGAGCAATAAGAAGGTGGAGGAGCTACACCAGGAGCTGCAGGAACTCGACGCCCACATCGTGGTCAAAGACCCTGATGAGCTCAGAGGTACATTTTTCCTTTTGGTATAAAATGATCTAGATTAAAATTAGGAAATAAGGCATGGTATAGAAAAAAACAAGGAATGGAAAAGCACGAGTGTATGAAAGAGCAATGTTCAAAGTACGGTTCTATAGCTCTTGGTTGTAAAGCGATAAGTGCTGTATAGAAAGAAAACCTGATTTTATCTAATACGCTTCTAGGTAGACTCCTTGTTTGGGTTTATGCAATAAAAATTATTGCAGTATATGCCCAAAAGTATGTGGACACCTGACCATCACACCCACTGTGAACATCTCATTGCAGTTTTTGTCCCCCTTTGCTGGTTTAATAACCTCCACTCTTCCGAGAAGGCTTTCCACTAGATTTTGGAGCGTAGCTGTGAGGATTTGTGCTCATTCAGCCACAAGAGCATTAGTGAGGTCAGGCACTGATTAGTATATCCCCAAGGTGTTCAGTGAGGTTGAGGTCATGGTTCTGTGCAGGCAGCCTGAATTCTTACACTCCAAACATGACGTCACATGTCTTCATGGATTTGGCTTTGGCTTTGTGCAGAGGGGTGTTGTCATGCTGGGGCAGGTTTGATCCTCTTAGTCCCAGTGAAGGGAAATTTTAACACTATGCCAAATGAATGCATCATATAAAATTGTGTGCTTCCAGCTTTGTGGCAGCAGTATGGGGAGGAACCACATATGACATTAATGGGCATGTGTCCACATACATTTGGTCACATAATGTGAATATTTAGCTGTTCTGATTTTTCCAGTTGAAGCCTCAGCAAGCCTAAATCAGCACTCACTTTCTTATTAGGTTAATGTTTGTGCTTGAACTCTTATCGAGTCTGAGCAACCAAGCACACAATAGCTTAGCTTAGGGAATCCTGGTCTTCTTGTGGTCCTGAGTGGAAACTCCCAGGAGCCCATGAAGCAAAGTCATGGGGTCCGTGCCCTTTTTTATTATTTATTTATTTTATAAATGGAAATCACAGCACACAGTATTAAAGTTACTGTTTTTTTTAAATAAATGTTTGACTGGACTCCTAAAATATTATTTTTACATACTGTAGCTAATAAGCCTAATATTTGAATTTAACAGTATTGATTGGTATATTCACAAGTCTGTATTAAGGGACAAAACTGTTTTTATGCACCGAGGTTACCTGTTCTCTCCCATTACAAAATGTTACGAGCACCAAAGGATAAGTGAGGAATACAATGTGTTCTAGCTTTCTTATGCATTTATTCATCATCATCATCATCATCCACTTATCCGGGGGTCAGGTCACGGGAGTAACAGACTTAAGCAGTGAGGTCCAGACTTCCCTCTCCCCAGCCACCTCCACCAGCTCTTCCGGGGAAACACCAAGGCGTTCCCAGGCCAGCCGGGAGACATAGTCTCTCCAGCATGTCCTGGGTCTACCCTGTGGCCTCCTCCTTTGTTTGTTTGCTCATGCGTTCTGACTGACTGACTGCATGGTTACATGGAAAAAAACAAGTGCAGAATTTAAGCTTAAATTTTGATAATTGGGACTGACCTGTGTTGTGTGCGTGTGTGTGTGTGTGTGTAACAAGCCAGGGCTGTGATTGAACAATCTCTCACACTTTGTTAGGAATTCTTCCTCCTCTGCTTCATTTAATGAAATTGATCAGGAGGAGACCTGTGGGATTCCCAGACAGGGTCATGACCTCTGTGTCTACATATACACTCTTTTAACAATGGACATCATCCCAAAGCAGTTTTACAGGAATCTGGATTAGATTTAGATCCTTAATGCTTGTCCACAGGCAGTAATATCAAGGAAAGAAACTCCCCAAGATGACACAAGGGCGAAACCTCGAGAGGATCCAGACTCGAATGAGAACCTGGCCCCTTGTGGGTAATGTCGGACGAGTGAGAAACATGACAGGGAATGAAAGCAGAGGAGAAATGTACAAAATAACTATGAATTGGTCCAGAGTATAAATTTTTTTTTTTTTTTAAAAAGTGCTTAATTCTAACTGTTTGTTAATGTTATTTCTTGCTTCCTGTGTGATTTCAAGAAAGTATAGCGTAAACATTTTCCAGTAAGCCTAAACCTTTGTCCAGAATTTGCCATTTCCGTGTGGCTACTGGAAGATAGCTTAGCTTTAGAAGATAGCATCAGACAGCTACTCTAACTGGGTTTTTCTGAAAATCCATGTACAAAGCTTAATGCTTGCAGAATAAGCACAATTCTGTTTATA
>JAQLOM010000035.1:9494709-9516235 GCA_030068315.1 Chrysichthys thysi
GTGTGTGAGTGTGTGTGAGTGAGTGTGTGTGTGTGTGAGTGAGTGTGTGTGTGTGAGTGTGTGTGTGTGTGTATATGTGTATATATATATATATATTTGAATGGAAAAACAAAATGTTAAATGGATTTGTATGGCATTAATCCCAGTGATGTAAAATTCAGTATCTGTGTTGTATCTCAGATGAGATCAGCGCTGTTCTGAAACTAGACAACACCGTCGTGGGGCAGACGAACTGGAGACCAATCAGCAACCAGTCCTGGGACCAGAAATTCACACTGGAGCTCGATCGGGTAATCAGATATCCCATACACACCTTAACGTGTGATGCTGTATCTGGATATTGTTTGGATGACAAATTAGCTGATCTAATCACTCGCTATTTATATACATTCTCACCACTTGTGTTCTGTGTGCAATATGATGAGATTTCTTACATGCAGCATTCAAATATGCCTGCTAAGTAGAATGTGGGAAGTGCCAACATGACGGATGTTTCCACCTGACAACAAGGCAGGTGTTGTTTTCACCACTGAGTTTACTGTACAGCCTGCATTTGGCTTTGTTTTTTTCCTGTGCTGAAGACAGGCTTGTTGTCCGCAGCCATTTTTCATACATGAAAACCAGCTGCTGTGTTTGAAGCAGTTGCTTTAGCAGCTGATGTCCATCATTTGCATGGGTCAGGGCTCGCAAGATGTGCTTGAAGCACCTAACTTTTGTTCTTCCACCTTGAGTAAGCACGTTATATTGACTCCTATGTTGAAAACACTGGACACAGGAAAGGGTTAAATCATGGCTGGATAACAGTTACACACATGCGATCGTGCAGACATGCACACTTAGAGGTGATTTCGAGGTGAGCGTCCTGTCACTGTTTGCGGGAGGTGGGAGAAAATCTGTGTGGACGTTTTGGAGAACATGCCAAACTCCACACAGGCAGTAACCTGAGCCCAGACCCTGGAGCTGTGAGACACCAACACTACTCTCTGCAGCATTACATCACCTTACCATGTTGCCCTAGATAAATTTGTGTCTTTTGAAATGTGAGAAGGTTCTGAAAACATGTTAGAAAGTGCTTGAACTAAGGATTGAGCAACAATAATATTTGACACAAGTTGAAATTGTTACTCTTACTAGAAATTGTATTAATTAATAGTAATTTGTATTAATTACTATTAATTGTTTGATCAAACTTCTGAAGCAGCCATTTAAAAAAACTCACACAAGTACGCTTGCACAAATATGTCAGCACTTCACATAACGTTTGCACCCAACGCACACAGTCCTGTTTTTTTTTTTTTATTTGCCAGAATGATGACAGTGTGTGAAAAATGCAGCTACCAAAATGTCTTGTGCAGTACTGAAAAAAAACTTAAGTTGTTTTTTTTGTTTGTTTATTTAATTATTTGTTTATTTATTATTATTATTATTTTTTTTTTTTTAAGTATTTCACTTTAGAATTGCATCATGAATCCAAATGTTTTTGCTTTTTTTGTGTGTTTGGTGTCAAAATAGAAAGAAAACAATCATATCATGATTTCACCCTAATACTAGACTGAGATCTGATCAGTGCGAATCAGATGCCCTCTGGAGTCTTTCTGCTTGAAACACTAGCAATCCGGTGTCCATGTTTTTCTGTTTCCTTTTATTCTGTTACAAGGGTTTTAAACCGCCTCATCACTGACCCATAATCTCCTAACACACATTAGGCCTTGTTCCCACACAAACACCGCTGCCATACCTCTCGACCCACAGTAAATAGATTTATATGGCCAAAAGTATATGGACACATGACCGCCGCACTTATATGTGGGTCTTCTCCAAACTGTTCCCACAACGTTATAAGCACACGGTTGTCTGCTATGTCTCTGTATGCTGTAGCATTAAGATCCCCCACTTGAGTCATGACCTCAGTCCCTCTGAACACATTTGGCATGAACTGGAATGCTGACTGTGCCCCAGGCCTTCTCACTTGACAACAGTGCCTGACCTCATTAATGTTCTTGTGACTAAATGAGCACAAATCCACACGGTCATGCTCCAAAACCTGTGAAACACCTTCCCAGAAAGAGAGACGGTTATAATAACAGTGTGGTTGGGACCAACTCCATGTTAAAGGTTTTGTAATAGGCAGATGGAATGAGTGTAATGGTGGGGTGTCCACATACATTTGGCCATATGATGTACCACAGTTTTAACTTGTTTCATCTCTTTCATGCTCTGTAGTATGATTATTACTCCCTAGTGTTGCTGTTCATACTTATGTATTTCATCCTGCATTTGCAAGTTGATTGGCCCAGTATGTACAGATTTATCCATGGTTTTCATATTTCTTTTCCATCGTGTGTGTTTCATCATATTACTGTACAATAATTTGCACTTGATCAACATAAGGCTATTACTGGCCATATCATATTTTTTTTAAAGATTTTACCATAGTACTCTTGGTTGTTTTTTTTTTTTTTTTTTTTGGATCATGTATACTATTTATCTGGTTTTTTTTTTAATCTACATGTATGTGTAAACATTGTACAGAGGAATGTTTATACCAGGAATCAGTAATAAGCTGAAGCCTTAATTCACCGTACACAAGGGGCAGACCGACATTTTCCCAGTGGACCGATGTGCTTTGTGGGCTGTCATTGTTTTATTTGTTTGACCGTCCCTTCAAACTTGAAAATCAGTAGTCCATTGGCCTCAGGCTGGCTGTCACGTATATTAAAGTCGGCGGCCGATTGGTTCTTTTTGTATAATTGACACTGGGCCGTCCCAGTCACAGCTTCAAACACATCCCCCTTTGGGTTCTGTACTTGTGTGCAGTGTGTGTCTGACCAAACAAACTATAGGGTAATTGAGTAAAAGATGGAGGAAAAGCGTAAGGGAGGCGCAGAGAAATTACGCCAGATAAAGAAACGGGCACTTCAGGCAAACGCTGCTAAATGTGCCAAACGTACTGACATGTTTGCAGCAGCAGGACCTTCACCTGATGATTGTGGTGCAGTCAGCACTGCCGCTGGCACTAGTACACACACACACACACACACACACACACACACGTACATACACACACTCTGTGAGGAAGAGATTAAGGAGAGAGATGAGGTAATGAGTGTAGAACCTGCGGTAAGCAGAGCTGCATTCAAAACACGTGTAATGAGGCAAAGAACCCATTAATCTCTTCGTAAAACTGAGTCAAAACATGTGGTGGATAAACTACCTGTTGGCAAAGTTATGGTGATAACACCGCAATCAAAATAATTTTGCACACTTTGACCTACGGCTGTGTCCGTTTAGCTTGTTATTTGGTTGTAGTTAGATACTGAGATGTAGCCTAGTCATAGGGGGTACCCCCTACCGTAAGGTGGTCAGAACAGTTAGTTAATAGGCTTGGGCAGTATGATGATACCCCGGTATTTAGGAAACCCAAAGGTATTATTTTTAATGCCGTCAAAAATACAGATGCTGCTGTTTCTATGCTGTATTGAGGTGATGTGTTGTACAGTATGTGTCACCAGAAGTCACTGTACTATAATTCGCAGCGATTTTGCCCAAGTTCTCATGTGTTTACATTCACACTTGTTTTAGGATTCATCACTTTGGAATGCACAATTTTCTTGTACTAATAAATGCCAAGTTTGTAGTTGAAGTATTTAATGCAGCTGTGATTTCGATTTACTAATTACATGGCTTTGGTGATTTTAAAAAGTAGGAATTTCTTTACGTATAAGAGGAAGCGCAAAGATAGGTGGTGCGTGTGATTGAATGTGGTGAGCTGGTCTGGACCAAAATGTCAGCACCAAATTTCTGTCCCAATCCAGCCCTGGTGTATGCTGTACCTGGGTGACTGCTTTTCAAACCCACATAGAAGCATGTTTCTTTTGATTGATCGTTTGTTTGAAATGATTTTTTTCATAGTCTCGTGAGCTGGAGATCTCAGTGTACTGGAGAGACTGGCGCTCTCTGTGTGCCGTCAAGTTCCTGAGACTGGAGGACTTCCTGGACAACCAGCGCCACGGCATGTGCCTCTACCTGGAGCCTCGAGGAACTCTGTTTGCTGAGGTGCCTGTCATGTTTGTCTTTACTCGCGTGCACACACACTCTCTCTTGCCTTAATGAAGCTTGACAGGCATTACAAAAAGTGTCCAGTTTGTATTTGCTTATTTTTTTTCTTTTCCACCCAGGTTACATTTTTCAATCCAGTCATCGAGAGGCGACCAAAACTACAAAGGCAAAAGAAAATCTTCTCAAAACAGCAAGGTAGGCTCGTAGTCAGCAATAGGTCCATGATTGATTGCCATGGCAAGTTTGGTAAAGGACGTACTTTATTTGGCCTGTTCTGAAATAACAGAGACTTTGCACACATTATCAGTTAACTTGAGGTTACATATTCCTTCAGTGGTGGACTTTTTATTCAATCAATTCTTTTATCCAGTGATTGCAATGAGATGAAGTCATAACCCCTCACTGCCCCTCATTTACCCAGCTTGGATTACCTGATCAATATTATGGTCGCTTGCTTCTTAGTTAAAGTAATGTGATTTATTTTTCAATGTGATATGTTTCTGGATTTGTCCCTCCAGGTAAAACATTCCTGCGTGCCCCTCAGATGAACATCAATATTGCCACATGGGGGCGTTTGATGAGACGAGCAATCCCATCCGTCAACAATTCCTTCAGTCCTCAGGTGGCTGAGCTCGGATCAGCGCTGAGCCCCGAAACAGGACTCCTCGGCCATCCAGACTCGCCGTCTCTATCCAGGTACGCACTCGTACACACCTTGTGTTCACATCAGAGGTCATCATTGGTCTTGTCCCGAGTGTGTCAGTTGTTGGAGGGTCCTGACCACTAATGTAGCTGCACAGTTGAGGGTTCTTAGCAAATATTAGCCAAATCGTTACTATGCTGACTATTCTTTTATAAATATCTCACAGACTTGTAGACCCTTTGCTTTTGTGATTCTTTAAAAAAGGAATTTTTAATTAGCTAGCCATACGTTTGGAGGGAGATGTCCCGCTATAGTAAACTCCATTATGTGCTTATATATATTTGTTTAGCAGCACAGAAGTTTGTGAGACTTCCAGATATAGTCATGCTGTTTTGTGTTTGTCCCAGAAAAAAAATGTTTGTAGAAAATGACCAGTGGCATGGGTTGCAATGCAAGCATGCAGTTGTGGGTTATGAGACTAGATTAAGGGGCTGAACTTTGGGTTTCTGGCAGTCCACGGATTTGAACTCTAAGCCTTCTGGTCGCTGAGACAGAGCTTTAACCACCATGGTTAACCACTCTACCTTCATTTCTCATCTGTTCATACAAGCATGAGGAAAGCTCATATGGCAGCACACCAAAATCACATGACAAGTTCAAGCAAAACACTTTGCCCTTGTCTAGTTGGTAGTAATAATTTGTGGATTGTTTCCATCCTACATCAGAAACGATGTGTTTCGTATCATTTGCTGCTGCTTACTACAGTGCGTTAAAATGGAAAACATGCCCTTATTGACTATTGGCAACATGAAGTGCACCCATAGTGTAATGGATCAAGTAAGTAAGATCCATTATTATGTGTAAATCAGAAGGATCGGCTCCCCGACACATGCTTTGCTCCATTTTTTTGGTTAATTGCTAAATACAAACATTTAAATTGTCACCCTGCCATGCGCTCACACAAAACTCATAAAACACCCCTCTCCTTTTCTGACCGAATCCTATTCATTATACTTGATCTTGCATCAGGAGAGAGGCTAAACAGGCTGAAGACTTGTTACTCGCTGTGGGTAAAATATAGTAACCCCTTTCTGCTTAGATGTCCATGTGATTTAAATCCCTCTATTTATCTGTACTCGAGCACTTTAATGAGATGTCCTTCATTGAGGCGTCTGGTTTGGCTAGAAACACTCCAGACCCAAACATGGCCAGGGGCCAGGACTAAAACAGAAATTGGCACATTGTCAGCAGTGTTGTGTTTTGACCTTTTCTCTCAGTGATCCGACAGTGACCAAATTAGACTTTGACAAAGGCGCCACTCCTCCTCCAAAACGCCACCCCACCCCTGCTGCTGAACTGGAAGAAGAGGAAGAAGAACCACCATCACAAAAAAAGGTCTCTGATGGAGAGGAGGTACAGGTAATGAACTGTTTGTAATGGGTGGCCTAAATGCAGCCCCTAGTACACAAAACTCAAATACAACAGCAGATTAAGTGATTGTTATTTATCCCCTAGTGATTTAAGATCTCTTTCTAATACATAATACTTTTCCAGCATGTGCTGGGTTATGTGCTGTTGTGTTTTTTTTTTTTTTGTTGGTTGTGATGTGGGACGTGTAACCTTTAGACTTGATGTTAAGTGGTTTTTGCCCTCAGGATGCATTAGCCACATTTGACTTCCTGAACGACAGCCGGAACAGTACAGTGTCCAAGCCTGAATATGAGAGTCTGGTGGAAGATGAAATTCAGCAGCCTGATTTGGAGCTTACAGAGCATCAACTTATTGAGCAAAGGTGCTATATCCATGTGTTCGCCCAGACACACATTTCACAGCTGTAGTCCATCAAAACACTAAGTTTTATTGATTTGAGATCTGATGTCCATTAAGTGTAATCCTGTTTATCTTGTTTTTTAGGGAAGAGCCAGACATCCAGTTCAGTCTCAAAGACTTTTCTTGCGTGGCTGTTCTGGGCCGTGGACACTTCGGCAAGGTAAAAGCTATTTAATGGATTATATATTATCTTACTAAGTGTATTCTGTCTGAACTACATTCAGAAGAATTATTTATGTTCGTTTTGTGTGTTTTTTGTTTGAGCCCCATTGCCTCAGTTAAGTCTTTTTAATTATTCAACAGGTTTTACTGGCAGAATACAGGATCACCGGGGAAATGTTTGCTATCAAAGCTCTGAAGAAAGGGGATATTGTTGCCCGTGACGAAGTTGACAGGTAAGTGTGACCGGGCAGAAAAATGGGTTTGCGTAATGTTATTGAGATCTTGACACAGTTAAAAATAAATCCACCTTGCTGGCCTGCAAATCTATATTTTAAACTAATTTCATTAGCAATTTGTTCAGTTTTCACTTTCCTACGTTGCCAGCAATAGTGTGATTATAGTGGTGCCAGGGAGAATTCATCTCAAACTTAGAGAGTGATACAACAGCGTTTTAATCTGTCCATCTTTCCCACATCCTCATCTGTACACCTTAAGCTTCAATTTTGAAGCAACAATCATAGATCGCTACGTAGCCAAGCCAAGTCGCTGCATTGTATAGCTGCATTACACGGCATCTTCATTAAACTTTCAGTCCAATGTTTATTCTCTCCACTACTTCTACATTGGATTTCTCACTAATCTAGCACTGAACATCAGGGAAAAAAGAAGCCCTTGCTTTTTAGTTTATAGGTGCTAACAGAAGAACCTGACCACTATCCCTCATGATAGGAGCAGTAAAACATGGGATTAGCCAACAAATTACACATCAGAAATATTTCAGTATGAAGATGATATATCTGGCCAGCACAGAGGTGAAGTGCTTAGCACTGTCTCCTCACAGCAAGAAGGTTCTGGGTCCAACCTGCTAGTGGACTTGGGACCTTCTATGTTGGCCATGCAATAGATTAGCCACCTGCCCAGGGTGTACCCCACCTTTCACACGAAGGTAACTGGGATTGGCTCCAGCTTCCTCACGACCCTTAACTGATCAGCCATACAGATGATAGATGGACGGATGGATATTTTATGTGCGTCAGGGTCGGCTTTCTTTTAACGCCAATAAGTAGTGTTTAGGGAAAACCAGTGCTTAGCCAAGGTGGGATGGTCAAGCTGTCCTTTCAAACCTATGAACTAATCTAGGTCCAGCACGTTGCACAGTGATCATTACCTGGGTCTTTTAGCAAAGTGCCTCTATTGTGAGTCCAGCAGGTACATTGATTGGTGACTCTGACTGTTGCTTACGTGGGTCTTGCAAGTTGGACAGTGTGATTTAAATGGCTTGTGTGTGCCAGTTTTCCACCCTGACAATGAGATGCTGCATTTTGTTCCCCAGTCTGATGTGTGAGAAGAGGATCTTCGAGACGGTGAACAGTGTCCGGCACCCGTTCCTGGTCAATCTCTTCGCGTGCTTCCAGACCAAGGAGCATGTTTGTTTTGTAATGGAGTATGCAGCAGGAGGGGACCTGATGATGCACATCCATGCTGATGTGTTCTCAGAGCCACGTGCAGTGTAAGTGACCACATTCAACGTTAAACGAAAGTACAGAATCTAAAACCACCTATTTTCAGACCTGGAAATGTACAGGAATGTTTTAGAGAACAAAAGTGTGAATAGCCTGTTATCAAATGTCCTGTAAGAGAAACTCGAGACATAAGAATAGAGTGAAGAATAGTTTATTTGCCCAGTTTTCTCCTGACCCCATATGTAGTTTGCTTCTTTTGATTTACACTAGCTAAGCTTACGAATAATGTGAATCTGTCTCACCAAAAGTAATTTCAGTAGATACTGCTAACATGTTGATTATATCTCTCAAACTGCATTTCACGTAGACTTGCAAATATTGTTGATCAGTTTCATTTTTCCCTGGAATTGTACCTGCAACAACAGGAAAGCGGCTAGATAACTATATACAGTGATATAATGTATTGTATAGTAATATTGCTATGTTGTGGTACGTTATAACCACCAGAACATAATTCTACAAATCTCTAGAGCGGTACTGGAGTGATTTGAAGACAAACAAAACGTATACTGCGTTGCTCCATGCATTTCCGGTCTAAGAAATGAAGCCAAAGTTCCTCTGCCATGTTGTCAAATTTTTAGCTGCTATCTGGAGCCAGGGTCTGCACAGTAGAGGTGAGCATCAAAGTCAGGTACACGTACTCCTTTGGCAGGCCCTGCCCACTTCTCCTAATACCAGGGTCCATCGCGTGACAAAGACTGTCAGTTACTTCATTCCCACCTGTAGCTACACCATCTTAATGTAGTTGAATGACAATTTAAATGCTTAATTTCTGGGAAAAATGGAAAAAAAATACATGCAGATATCAGCATCAGGAAAACTAACTGTTTGAATAAAAAGCTGAAGATGGAAAGATAGTTTAGACGAGAAAAGTGACAGGCTATTTTGTGTTTGAAATGCATGCGAATAGGCGGTGCTATACATTACACTGCAGTCAGCCTGCTTCACTTTTTGTTTATAGAGGTGTGAAGCTATTTATAGATGTTTTTTAACAGTCATTTGAAGGGATTCACTGATTGTTTTGATTCTGGTCGTGATGTGCGCTGTCTAAATAACATTCTGGTTCAAAATCAGTTGTGTTGGGCTCTGGAGACAGAGTGTGAAGGCCATAGCATGTGATTCATTTCATTTTCATACTTGTAAACCACAGGGTCATTCTGGAAGAGGGAGAGGAATATCTAATGTTTCTAAAAGGCTTATCTACTAAAACAACATTGGCTGTTTCTTTTAGCTGAAGTTTTTCAGCTACAAAATATTCTTGATGGGGGAACAGTTTTCCTTTTCCATAAGTTAACGTTTGACCACAGTCCCTGGCAGCGTCACTTTCAAAAATTGGCCAGCGCATCATGGTCATTACTCATAATAGTACAGAAAATGTTATCTACTAATTTGCTGGGGGTTTTTTTCTCCCCCTCGTTTTTCCTGTTGCAGTTTCTATGCTGCCTGTGTGGTCTTGGGCCTGCAGTTTCTGCACGAGCATAAAATAGTATACAGGTATGTATTGTTTAAATACAATCCGAGCACTTTGCCTCTGAAATGAGATTCACGTGGGGATGATTTCCTCCTTCAGGGACTTGAAGCTGGATAACCTGTTGCTGGATACTGAAGGATATGTAAAGATTGCTGACTTTGGGCTTTGTAAAGAAGGTAAGTGTGCTGCTCTGTGCCCTGTGGAATTTAAAGAAGTATTCATGATCTTTATATAAGCATTATGTATTATATAGCTTCTTTACTATTTCCATGCTAGATATTCTAAATAGTAATCAGATTACTAATAAGTAATACTCCAGCTGTTTAAGATGCTTGGTGATTCATTTATGAATATTGGCACGGCATCGATTCGGGCCAAATAACAACAGTTCTTTAAATTAATATCAAGTAAGTGACATTTCAGAGATAACATGGCCAAACATTCAATTTATATATGCTCCGCCAGCGGAAAAAGGTCTCAAAGAATTAACGTTGATTTGTATGTTCCCGTTAAATGAGCTTCCGGTAAAATTGTTCTTCCTTTTCATCATGTCGTCTGAGGAGAAGCTTTCATATTTTTCTAAAGAGTGTCGCTTGCAATGTCTTCTGATGATTTCAATAACACTACTGTAGTAATCATTTTAAGCTAGGAAATGGGAATTTATATGTGGCGAGCACAGATGTGCGGAGTGATGCACACAGTCAAACGTCCCAGTGGAGTTCTAGGAAATATCAGCACTCTTGTAACGCCACTCAAAAAATTAAACTAGTGAAGCAAAAACTGTTGTACAATGTGGGTTATACCACAGTCCGGCTCATTTCTGGAGTCAGAAGGTATGGATTATTTGCCTATGACATTAAGTCATTCTCTGTAACATTGACGGTATTGCTGGCTGTTTTTCTCTGACCGTGTTTAGGAATGGGCTTTAGAGACCGCACGAGTACGTTCTGTGGCACTCCAGAGTTCCTGGCACCTGAGGTCCTGACAGAAACCTCATACACACGGGCTGTGGACTGGTGGGGTCTGGGTGTGCTCATCTTTGAGATGTTGGTTGGAGAGGTGAGAATTTCACCAAAATATTTACCAGGAAACTGACTAGCTGGACATTTCAACAGTTTTTTTTTAAGCCACAGCACTTTTGAATGTATTGCCACCTCTAAACATCCCTCCTGCTTTTTTTTTTTTTTTTTTTTTTAAATGATCACGTTCATGACGAAACTAATACTAACTGAATAATAAAAATACATTTTAGTCTGTTTTAAGATGCATCCTGTATATAATTTCTTGTGAAAGGGATTTTGAGAATCTTTTCCTGTGTTATGTGAGGAAACGTGTAATTGGTTACGTCACAGATTACAGCAGAATGATCTTCCTGCCACTGGGTTTTCTCTTCTGTGCTTGCAGTCTCCATTTCCAGGTGATGACGAAGAGGAGGTGTTCGACAGTATCGTCAACGACGAAGTCCGTTACCCACGATTCCTCTCCACAGAGGCTATTTCCATAATGAGACGTGTACGTTCTCATATTTCAACGTCCCAAACCTCGTTCGTCGTATACGAAATTAAACTGTGCATTTAGAAAATGTTATGTGCATTTCGTTTCTGATGTCCGTGCACTGTTATTCATCTGTCTGCAGCTGCTGAGGCGAAATCCCGAGCGACGTCTCGGTGCAGGAGAGCGAGACGCCGAAGAAGTGAAGAAGCATCCGTTTTTTAGAGTACGCTCAGTTTGAATTTGAATTCCTTCATCCGATGTGAAACACACACAAACACTAGACACAGCAGAGAACAACAGATGAAATCCGCCTCTGTGTCATCTACGAACTGTACACTTTTGCGTCATTTTGTAAATATATCACAGCCAGGGTTTAACAACCTGAAAAATGATTAATGTTCAGGTTTAGGAAATGAATGTTTAGCTACTTAATTAATCAGGATTATCAAGAAATAATATAGCAGAGTACATGCTATGATATAGTATAGTAAGTAAAGCAGTAAAAGTGATGGCAATAAAAATAAAATAATGTACATCACAGTTGTGTACAGTAACTTTAGGTAAAAATAAGAAAGTAGTTTTAGGGTAAGTGCGATGTGGAAATGCAGGATCTTCGAGTAGTAAATAAATACAAACCTACCCTCAGTGTTCACACAACTACCTGCATGTGAGGCTGGATGTCACTCTCTGCCATTCTTGAGGCTACCAAAGGAGTGTTTTGTTTCCAGAAATCCCTATGACAAGAATTTCTAACTCGGCGTCACTGAAATTAAATAGTTTTTTCCCCTCCTTCTATTTTCGACAGGTATAGTCTGCTGAAGTCACTGTTGTCAGCCCTGCATACATTAGGGTGTGTGATAGATAATCTAATGTATATGAGAGTAATCCGAGGCTTGTTTTAGCTGAAAGCTCATTTTATACAACCGTACTAGAACGACTAGGTTTAATCTACTGGATTATTAACCCAAATATCTGTAAGAAAATTTAGCAAGCCAGGTGTCCTTCATTTAAGTTGTTGTATAGCTGCTCGGAAGATGAAAGCCCAATTTCTTGCTATTGGTTCTGATATATTGCGCTTTTATGCAGCTCCATAAATTTCTAATGTTTCCATTTGTGTCTGCACTCTATAGCTATGCTATTGATCTCCTCCTCATCTTTTATTATTCTCTAGTGTTCCCTTTATTTTTTCTAAGCTCTGGCTTACATCTCTCTTCATCTATCCAGTTCTGTTCTTTGTTCTCGTGTGTCCTTTTTTTCCTTTTTCCTGTTTATGTCCCGCTCGTCTGTCTTCTCTCCATCATCTCCTTTGGCTGGCTGTTTTTTTTTTTTTTCCTGTTCTATTCTTATGGTCTTTTAAAGAACCCCCCCCAATCTTTCTGTTTATTTTCTCCTTAACTTCTCTCCTTCTCCTCTCCATCAGAACATGGACTGGGCTGCTCTGTTGGCTAAGAAGATCCGGCCTCCGTTCATCCCCACCATCAAAGGACGGGAGGATGTTAGTAACTTTGACGACGAATTCACTTCAGAGGCTCCGATCCTGACCCCACCACGTGAGCCCAGAATCTTGACCACCTCAGAACAGGAGCTCTTCACAGACTTCGACTACATCGCTGACTGGTGTTAGCTCTTCCAGCTGACCATCGGCAGCCCACACACACTCGATACTGTGAACCAAAAGGACAAACGAGGCTCACCGCCAGAGCTAGAGAACTTTCTGTAAAGACCACTTCCCCTCGGTCTGCTCTTAGCTGTGCCAGCTGGCATGTTGGTTTTTTTCCCCCCCTTTAACAGAAAAGGTTTTACCATGGTTTTATTTTCATTCAGCTGGAAGAATCACGGTAGCCCAATATGGCTTTTTTTTTTTTCCTGTCAAGAGCACTGGTATTTCTCATGAGTGGTCTCCACATTTACAGGTTCTCGTCTTCAGTGAAGTCTTCTTTTGCCAGCTGTTCAGAGAAAACACTACAGGACGTCTGTTCCAAGCTAATAATGCATTCAGTTTCTGAAAAGAAACACAGTTTAACCAAGTGAAACACTACAAAGACTTGTTTTTTGAAGCTCATGGACAATCCCCACTTTACAACACTTATCTTTTGATTCACATATTTATTTAGTGTCTTCCTCCCCGTGGTGCCTTAAACTCATCACAGATAGAGGGCTTCCAGAAAATCAGCATCAGGTACTGAAAACCTCCAACACACACTGCCAAACTGGCTCATTATGCAATCTGAGGAGTCCTTGGCCAAGACCACCCAAAAGACCAAGTTTAGTCTTGACAAGATGAAAGAAGTCGATTTTTTTTTTTTGTGGTTTTCAGACTTTGAAATTTCCACTTAAACATGTATTCATATCATAACTGAAAAAAAAAGTGTAACTTATAGTTTTATATTATGTTTTAGGAAATTAGCATCTTGGATCTGCTGTATGGTATGCATATGTGCGTCGTGTTTTTTTTTTTTTTTTTTTTTTAAATATATGAATTTTTATGGGTATCATTAAGGAGAGGGCAGCTCAAATCACAGAGCAATCATGTCATGACAAATGGAATGTAAAAATGTATATTCATCAAAAAGAACACAAAAGTGTATATTTTTGGCACGTGGCTATGCCAAAGCAGCCTGTATTTTTAATAGTCAGTTTTTAAAATGATGGTCATAGAGTGACTCTTCCAGATCTTTCCTGACGTTAGCAATTAGCAATGTTTTCACACAGTTTGTTGCTCTGTGTGCCAAGCAGTTATCCCGGTTTTGAAAATCAGGAAGTGGACATTTGGGCATTGCCCAGCCTTCCTGGTGGATGAAACCCCTGGATAAAAGCGTCTAATGCATGGACTGCTAACACGCAGCAGACTCGTCCCCTCTGTCAGAAGGAGCTCTTATGGACTCTTGCCAATGATTTCACTCTGTGTATCACCAAACCTTTTTCAAATACACGCTGTACCCACAATGACATCTGGTCTCTGTCTCTTCTGCTTGCTACACGCTGTACAGGAATATTATAATACTGTAGTGTTATAGAGTTTTAGTGAACACATTGGCTTAATTCACAGTTTATTTGAGGTGACAATTCTGTGCATGTATTATTTCCCCATAGTTTGTGTGTTTATCATCTAATTGAGTATCTGGACTTTTGTATGCACAATATCTGCAATGGTCACTGCAATGAATCTTTATTGGCTTTTGTATTGCTGTGTCCATTTTCCTCTCTCATGTGCTGACGTCCGTTCTCCCAGAAGAAAGGATTAACAGGGCCAGCCTTCAAGCAGCCTTGAAGCAGGTAGGTGATCAGAGCCACTCATCCAGGTGTATTTGAGCACGAGAGTGGCTTTGATAGCTCTCTGATTACAGAACATACTTGCGTCAACCCCCCACCCCTTAGTCCTATAATGCAAACTCTCATTTCTCAGAGTCTCAGATTCAGATCTTTTTTAAACCCTATTTTCTACCAGTTTGGTTAACTGCCAGTTCCCACACCGGCAAGCTCTTCCCTATCATACAACAGCTACCAACTATAAATGCATCTTTTCACACTGGTGTTCATGCTCCAGCACAGGGCAGCATAACGCACACTGAGCCAAGTGCTAACTGCATTCTTCCACATGCATGAGCTCACAGATGCCTACAGATTTGTTGGTGGTACTCTGAGTGTTCGAGAGAGTACCAGCTAGTGAGTCGTTTTGGTACGTGGCAGATTTCAGCTTTCTTTTGCATTCCATTTCATATTCATGACCTTAACTGAAGTGTCCTATGGTATGATGTGGCTAGCTGTGTGTAAACATATGACTTGTCAGTCAAATGAAAACTTTAAGTGTGACATTAAAATGGAATCAAGTTTTGTTTTTTTCCCCCCTAGAGAAATCTAAACAGTTGTTAGGCACTGAAGACTTTGAAGACAGTGGAGATGATGAAGAAAATTATACACATTTGTGACCACTAATTTGCAATGCAATCAGCAAAAATGAGCCACAAAAAATGAGGGTTTTGATTCGGCTCAAGCTTGCCTTAGGTAAGACTGATGAGTGTGCAATTTTAATGTCCTGTGTTCATCGGTCATTGTCTTCACCTGAGAACATTATACAGTGGTGCTTGCAAAGCCTTCAGAATTTTCTATATCTGTACACATATGACCTAAAACATCAGATTTTCACAGAAGTCCTAAAAGTAGACAGAGAGAACCTAGTTAAACAAATGAAAAAAAAATGTTTTACTTGGTGATTTAATGATCATAAAGGAAAATGATCCAATCTGTATCTGTGAGTGGCAAAAGTATGTGAACCACCAGAATTTGTCGTTAATTTTGAAAATGAGTCTGGTGTTTTCAGTCAATGAGATGACGATCAGGTGTTGATTGGTGGGCCTGTTTTATTTAAAGAACGGATCCATCAAAGTCTGATCTTCACAACTTCACAAAGATTTTGAGGACTTCAGAGAGAAAAACAGTTGATGTGCATCAGGATGGAAAAGGTTATAAAACCACCTCTAAATAGTTTGGACTTCACCAATCCCCATGTAGACAGGCAGAGAACATTTGAAACCATTGATGCCCTCCCCAGGGGTGGATGGCCAACAAAGATCACTCCAAGACCAAGGCTTGTAATAGTCTGTAAGGTCTCAAAGGAACCCTGGGTAATGTCTCTCTCACGCTGGGCAATATTGATATTTATGAATACATCAGGAGAACATTGAAAAACAATGGTGTGCATGGCAGGGTTGCAAAGAGATCTCCAAAAAGAACATTGCTGCCTGTCTTCAGTTTGCTAAGTTCATGTGGACAAGCTCGAAGGCTATCGGAACAAGATTTTTGGATAGATAAGACTTAAATCGAAGTTTCGGTTTAAATGAGGAGTTATCTTTGGAGAAAGGAAATCGCCACATTCCAGAATAAGAACCTTGTCCCATCTGTGAAACATGAAGGTGCTAATCTCCTAGTTTGGGCTCGTTTTGCTACAACTAGGCCAAGACGACTTTTCACCATCGATGGAATGATGAATTTAGAATTACATCAGCAATGTGTAAAGGAAAATGTCAGGACACCCGTCAGTGAACTGAATCATGAGAACGTGAGTCACGCAGCGAGAAGACAACCCTAAGCACCCTTCGTTCTGAAAAGAAAGGCAGATAAAATTAAACTCCTGACTTTAATCCAATAGAAATGTTATGTGAACAGGTCACGTGAGGAAACCCCTCAACATCTCAGAGTTTGAAACTTTTCTGGATGGAGGAATGGGTTAAGGTTCCTCCAAGCTTATGTGCAGGACTGACCAACAGTTACTAGAAACACTTAGCTACAGGTAGTGCTGCACAATATTGGCAGAAGACAAAAGGTTCACATACTTTTACCATGCACAGATATGCAATATTAGATCATTTTCCTCAATAAATAAACAAGCTTGTAGAATATTTTTGTCTTTTGTTTAATTGGGTTTTCTACTTTTGAAGTTCGGATGATGTTCCGGGTCAGATTTATGCAGAAATATAGAAAATTCCAAAGGGTTCACAAACTTTCTAGCACCAGTGTAGCTAAAATAAACTAGAGTCACACACATTAAGCATGTACCGCTGAATAATGCCATCTGAGACTTGAAAATACGGTACATTATCTCCTATACACAAGTGAGTGAGTTCTACATGACGCCTCGCTTTATGTTAAAAAGGACTTAGTCCTTTGGGAAGCCCTTTAATTACATCAGACTGCATTTGCTTTTCAAACCAAACCTTTAAACAGAGAGTACATGGTAGTGCACCTTTGAAACCCACAGAAAATGTCCAGAAAATTAGGAATACACTCTGTAAATATAAGCGCCTTCTTTTAAAAACTAAGCAAGGGCTGAGAGGCCACAGTCAAAATCTAATAAAGCATTCCTTCAAAGCAGATGCTACTGAATATGTTCAGGTAGGTAAAGTGATTAACATTGTTGTATGAGTGCATACTACTGCTACCAGCCTTCAGATATCCATCAATCTCCAAATTATATAACAACAGTACCATATCTTCCACCGGAGAGCATCTGGTAGTGCAGGCATAACATGAGGTCAGTTATAATTAAGTAATCAAAGGGAGCTGTGTTGCCTTGCTGACAAGGCTTAGAATTAAAAATACTGCTATTACACAAAGTCCATCAGAGGGATGGTGGATCTCCCCTACAGCACCGAGTGATGAAGGCTAATGCAGCATTGCTGTAACGTGCAAGGTCAGGCTTTGTTAAAGTTCTTCAGAATGACCTCGGCAGCATCCAGCGTACTGTCTTGCTGCAGTAAAGAAAAAAGAAAAAAAAAAATAATGACACCTTCTCACTGGAGAGCATTTCTACATAGATTACCAATACTACCAATTACATTTATTATTATTCTTATTCTAACTGAACTTAAATGACACTGATTCACTTTAACCCTTTCAGTGCGGGAGTCTACTAAAGTCGACATTTAGGGGTTTGGTGCTACAGCCGTGCATACACGACGACAAAATTAAATAGTTCAATTGTACTCGCTAGGCGGTGACATTCGAGGTAATTTTTAGTAATATACTGTTACTGTTGTGTGTCAGAGTACCACCTGGAGCACGTTGTTCACAAGCTATATTACGATGTGCAGTAAAAGTGCCGCAGAAAGGAAAGTTCAGCAAGGAGGAGGTTCTGAAATTAGTGCCGGATGATATATCTGACCTGCCTGACAATGATTTTGATGATGCGGAGATGGATAGCGAGAGTGAAACCGAAACTGCAAGGGCTTCTAGCAATTTTGAAACTGACACTGCGGGGCCGTCTACAAGGGGAAAAACTCGTCAAGCTTCCACTCGTTCTGCCGCATCATGTAAAGATAACACTGCCTCAAAAGTTTCTACTGGTGCAAAGTCAAAGCGACGGCCTGAATTTACGCACAAATTATTCAGCACTGGGAGCAAAGTAAAAAAAATTAAAAAAAAATTCCAGCACCGAAAGGGTTAAAATACTCAGTGTTTTTAACCCTTTCAGGCTCAAATTAAGTTTTAGTAACAGGAAAAATCTGATATTTTATTCTTCCACAGAGGGGTTAAAGGCTTGATTCTGATTGGTCAGAAAGTGTTGATTTATTTTCTGTAACGGCACAGCTCTTGGCTGTCATTGTGGCTCCAAGTTTTATTAATATTTTCATTCTAATGATGTTTGATGCAATTTAGAGGCACAATGCTTAACTGGTAGCTATAAATGTCCTTTGCTTAGCCTTATAACTCCAGTGTAAATCTAAAGAAGCAGACTTTAGACGTTAAACACGACTATACTTGCAGTAAAAGTAAAATGTTACACGTTTATAGCCAATTCATTGCTTTAATATATTCTTGCCTACCTTAATGAAACACAGCCGGATGTATTTCTCAAACTCCTTTTTAGATTCGTCCCTGCAGAAAGCTGTTACAGGAATGGCCGCCAATTTCTACAAGAGATGTATTTAGGAATACGAATCTGAATCAGCGCAACATGCTTCGTGTTTGGATTTTTGCTGAAAACAAAACATTTCTGTTATACCTTCTCCTTTATCATCCAGTGAACAAACTTGTAGTCATACGCCTCATCACCTTCCACACCTGAAAGATCTTGATCTACACAAGATGAGATGTAAGGGAGGCTGTCAGGTTATAAATGGGGGGAAAAAAATGTCTCTCAATTTAGATGCTTTACTCCCCCCAAAAAATTAAAGATCCTTACTTAGAGCTGTGACATCGACGAGCATAAAGTAGCCTCCTTCAGGGACTACAGGACACATCCCTGCCTGCTTCACAATGGCCGCCATGCGGTCTCTCTTTCCCTCCAACTCTTCAGCTAGGCTGGAGAAATAGCAGTCAGTCTGACCCATTAGCTCACAGTCAAGCAGGAGTCCACGTGCAACTGCCTCCTATTGGCCACCACAGAAGAGAAACAGTCAAATACAGTCATGATCGGTACAGCCACAATGTATTGCAGAATGAATTACCGTGAGGAAGTGTGCCGTATTTTCCAGACAAGAAATCCCACCTTATCGAATTCTGTCTGCTTAAAAAGATTCTATAAAAGATAGATTAATGTACCAGGCATTCTTGTGTAGGTATAGTTTTTTGGTCACTGTAGTTCAATACTGTGTTTTTGCCAGGTCTTAGCTAAAGCCCTGGGGGTGTATTTATAAGAATTTGTATAATTTGCTCTCAGTCCTCAAAACTCAGTTGCTGCCTTTAATTATGTCCTGTTTCCTTGGGGTGCAAATATGAGGTTAACTCCCAGTCGACTTTTACCATGGGAAAAACCATCGAACTTTCAGGAGAGAGAGAGAGAGAGAGAGAGAGAGAATATAAAAAAATTACCATGGCTAAACTTCAAGTATTAGAAGTACAAATGGCATTGCGTGTTGTGATCAAACGACACCAAAATCCACCTTTTTGCTCATCAGCCTGTTTGGTACCCACACAAGTCTCAATTAGTCGAAGACTAAAAAATAAGGAGTTATAAAACTAGGGTAAACACAACCCATATTTACACATTTTCACTCAAAGTCAGACAGTTAGAAACGACTTTTTTATTATTATTCAGGATAATCCCCCTGTCAGTCCTGGGATCCTCACTCAGATGTATTTAGATGTAACCATACACCACTGTTTAATGCTGAAACTTTGTAATACACTGCTAAGTTACTCTCGTTTGTCTGAACATTTCCTCTACGACAGGGGTCCCCAACCACCGGGCCGCGGAAAACTTGTCCTACGTGAAAGTGGTCCCCGGTACAAAAAAGGTTGGGGACAACTGCTCTGCGATAATACTATTTTCTGGCAGCACGGATCCAAGGTTTAATCGAGCTACGCCATATTCTTCTTACTGCTGGGGAAGTGCACTTACTACAAAAGCCCGAACCGAGGGGAGAGCAGAACAATTACAACATATACAGCTGAACCTCGCATTAACTGACTAATTGGGGAGAGGTTGTCCTTTGACTTGAATGTGTTTTATTGTGGGGGGTTAAAATAATGGAAATCCAAGGAAAAATACCACTAAAGTCCATAAAAGTGCTACCCAAGTATTGCACACATGACAAGCAGCATAACGACCGACATAAATAGGCAAGTACATTGAGAAAACAGAGGTAAAAAAACACCAAATAATCGCTGAAAAAAACAATATAGCTTCACAACGACCACAGCTCAACCAACGCTTGTAAGCAACTAGTAGCACGCACGCCATGGCCGCCTAGCGGACAATTACTGAACTACTGGATTCAGTCCGCAACACCCGGGATCTTTAAACTTTCGTACTGGACATTCTGGCTACTGGATTATGTATTCAGACCAGCAGATTTTATCCGTTGCATCCGATATCCGTTAATGCAGTGTCCGTAGATGAGAGGATCGACTGTACATCCATTCATTGTGGGTGAAAATGTGCATCCGGTACGCTGTATAATACATGCCTGTAGTGGGGTTGGACAGGTGTACACTGTGTTCTGCATGACAGTTTGAAGGTGTTTGACCAAGTGTTCAGGCCCTATTGACCAACCCAGCTGGAAAAAAAAGGAGAAAATGCAGTGTAAAATACGGCAGGCTTTATATATATAAAAAAATTAAAAGATGGGATAAATAAGAAAAGACAAAGTGTTTTCTGCCAATTACCTTCCAGCCCGTCACGCTGTATGTTTTCCCTGCACTGCCAATCGTAATGGTTCGGTCCCACATGCCAGGAAGGGTCGCTGTACACAGAAACACGGCATAATGATTACAGCTGCCCGTTCAGATTTATTCACAGTTTTATTCAAAACAGCTTGTCCAAGTGTGTCAGAATCCAATCTACTGTACAGTGTCGTCCACAATTATTGGCACCCCTTGTGAAAATTATTATTATTATTATTAGCCGGAGTGCCAATAATTGTGGCACGTGTTTTTGCATGCAAAAATTATGTCTTGATGAGGGATTTGCCTTTCCCTGAAAAACTGTCTTTCAAATAAAAAGTGGCATTTTTCATCATTTTTTCATTGTAAGAAAAAGCTACGTCATCAAAAGGCATTTTTTTTTATTTTATTCTTTTACTAATCTTTACAAGGGGTGTCAATAATTATGAACAGCACTGTATGTACAAGGAATAAACCATGCCAGAGCATGCTGTAACATGAACATAATCAACGTTGTGGCGTTAACACGTTGTTCCTTATTTTCCTATAACATTTTATTCCTTACATATTACTTCGCATAAAAAAGCATGTTTTTTTTAATATGGAAAAAAAATAGGTAAAAAACAGTTTATGGAACACAAAAGATCCAGGACACTTTCTTCAGAATCACTCACACACACACACACACACACACACACACACACACACACACACACACACACACACACACACACACACACA
>JAQLOM010000035.1:9531436-9545305 GCA_030068315.1 Chrysichthys thysi
TCTTTGCCCCCCCCCCCCCCCCACCCATGTGTGAGAACAGTCCCATTTACTGCCAGGAAAGGGACCGACAGGAGAATAAAGATGTGTAAAGCTTTCCAGGTCCTTGATGTTTGAGCTTGGTGTAATCTCGCGGAGCAGCGAGCAGCCCATGAAGATTTTCCAAATAATCCCCAAGATTTGTGTTCCCTGAGGTGATCTGAGTATAATGTAAAGTCCCTTAGGACCTCCAGCTTGATTTGAACTTTTGCAGTTGAAGTATTTGGGTATTCGAAGCAATGCGTAAACAGCTCACTCACCGCCCTTATTTGCTCTGCTTCCTGTATGTCAATGTCCACTGTAATTGTTTTACTTCATGAAGCCAACCGGTCCCCATCAGTCTGATTTGCAGGCAAGGGTGGAACTGCATCAGTATCCTCTGCTGTAATTGTAGCCTGTTGAGATAAGCGTAGTCCGAGTTTAAACCCCATATGTGAAGCACTGTTATTAATGCTGTTGGCTACACCAACACACCACCTCTCGAGTTTCAGACATAGTGCCATGCATATTTAGAGAGTACAAATTTACTAGATCTAACACAGCTGGTGTGGTAAAACATCTGCATGGTTTTTGTGAACACCCTTGAAACATGTTTAAAAGAGGAATACACAGTGTCTAAGTTTGTTACTGTTTTTACCCAAGATACACTGCTCTCTTAGTTATCAGACAAGAATAATGAATGGGTTGATGTTTTTTGCAGACACTTTGCTAGCCTTTCACAGGATAACATAGTATTGTTATGATGTGTTGGCTGTCTAAGCTAAATAAGGGAGGTGTGTGTGTGTGTGTGTGTGTGTGTGTGTGTGTGTGTGTGTGAGGGAGAGAGAGAGAGAAAACCCTAGCTATGTGAATGTGCAGCATTTCACTGAGCCTGTTGTGTGTTTATTACGGCAGACATGTTTATTCCAAAGAGCAGTAAACAGATTTCAGAGGAAATTCAATGCTTGGAGTGGAGATGAGCTCTGCCATATTCATGAGTTTAGATCCTGAAAATGCATAAATAGTATTAAGACGTTGGGGGTTAAGACGTTGGGCTACTGATCGGAAGGTTGGGAGTTCAAATCCAAGCACCACCAAGCTGCCACTGCTGGTTCCTTGAGCAAGGCCCTTAACCTGTAATTGCTCAGTTGTATAAGTAAAATAAATGTAAGTCGCTCTGGATAAGAGCATCTGCCAAATGACTGTAATGTAATGTAATAGTATAGATGTCTAAAGGCAGACAGGTTATTTCATAAGGAAATCTCAAACAGTTCATTTGTGTATTTGTGTTTTTATTGCTAAAAAGAATGCCAGCAGTATATCTTGGTGTGATATGTGGCTCCATACATCCTTGACACATGAGTGTCATGGCAGAGGTCACATTTCTAAAGCTAGGATCAGACTAAACGATATTTTTGTCTTTCACAATGATCACTTTGTCAGATTAGGTAATCGTACTGCCGAAAATTCTTGCTGTGTCTTGGTCGCATTGACCCTGACCAAATATCTTTCATATCTTTTTTTTTTCATCATGGGGGAAGAGGATAAAGAGATTGTCAATTTATGGCTACAAAATGAGCGACGGTTTCAACTTTGTTTTGTTGTCTGTCGCGCGCACCAAGAGCAACCCATTCATCCCAGGGAACGTGCTCCAGTGCAGCGGCATGTGATGTCTTTTACTATGTAGCGTTATGTCACTGGGCCATCCTGTCAGCCTGCTGCTCTGAACCAAATAGTAGTGGGAAATATGGAGACGTGTATGTTTATTAATTTGAAAAACACACACAGAGAGAGAAATAGAGAGAGAGAATAGTAGCCTCATTTTAGTCGAAGATGTATCATTAAAGGCCAGGTGTGCTACTGAAAACATGGGTCCTCTGTGTAATGTAAACATCTTTTGAAATCTCTTAACATCTGCCCTGTGTGTGTATGTGTGTTTGGTTAATTATTAAGTAATACATTGTGGGGGGACAATATCCCTACAATGTGATATTTACATACCGGTATTTACAATGTGACATAACGATGTCTTTTTATTTTTCAGGAAAAATGTCCCCACAAGGGAAAACTTTGGTTCCTTATGGTTAAGGTTAGGGATGGGTAAGGGTTAGGGTTGTCATAGTTAGGGTAAGGGTTATGCCTATGAGGAAATCTCAAACGGTTAATTTGTGTATTTGTGTTTTCTTGCTAAAACGAATGCCAGCAGTATCTCTTGGGGTGACATGTGGTTCCATACATCCTACAAGATACTGATGATCTGAAAATCAAAGAAATCATTTTTGTACATATTTTAGCAAACTATTGAAGAATAGAATTTATGATTTCGGGGCCCTTTCTTATGTCCATTAATGGTCACACTATATGGGATGATTGCAATAAAGAATTTCCCAAACATGTGTGTCATGGCAAAGGCAAGGCAAGTTTATTTATATAGCACATTTCGTACACCAAGGTAATTCAAAGTGCATAAAAGAAAGTAAAATAATCATAGTAAGACAAAAAAGGAATTTTAAAATAATCATAAAAACAATGATCACAACAATAAAACAAATTATAAAATGTAAAAGTAATTTATAAAAATAGAGTAATTTAATAGGTAATGTATACAAAAAAAAAATTTAATAGATAATAAATTTAAAATAAATTTAAGACCGAATAAAACAGAATGCAAAGGTCATATTTCTGAAGCTAGGATCAGACTAAACAATATTTTTGTCTTTCACAATGGTCACTTTGTCAGATTAGGTAATCGTAGTGCCGTAAATTCTTGCTGTGTCTTGGTCAGGTTGACCCCGATCTTTCATATCTTTGTTTTTCGTCATGGGGGAAGAGGGTAAAGAAATTGTCAATTATGGCTACAAAATGAATGTCAAGGAGCACGTCGTACTAGTTGTAAAACTTGGCTAGAAAATACAAAATTCTGACTTATTGTCGGTGTGTCATGGGGCGTCTCAGATTGCATGTTCTTCGAATATGTCGCACTATAAGGCCCACTCACTGTTCCTGATGGCCATATTCAGGCCAAACCCTGGAAATTTGTCACCCCGTGACAAAACTGTGCCTGACTTGGGCTGAATTCCCGTAGTCTGATCCTGACATAACACTTACAAAATAGTGAAGCCAAAAAAAATCATACAGTTTAAACCAGGATTATGTGTGACCCTCTTTCCAGGTCTAGTATAAAAAAAGCTTTCAAAAATAATTAGCCCCTGTACTGTTGCTGCATCTTTATAGGAACTTGCCGGAAGGAATGCAGTCTACTTTAAAACCGGGACGCTGTAAGCAGATACATTGATGTAGTGAGAATCATCTTACAGAGTTGTACAGTTATTATACCACTCCGAGTCTGTAATAAGCCATGTGATCGTTTTAATGAACCACACAATCATGGAATATAAACGTGACCCCCTATTGATTTGGTTTCTTATTACATTGTTTATTAAAGTGCTTAAAATATGCCAGAAGCTTGAACTACAGATGTCTTTTTAGACTTCAAAGATGTTATGGCTTGACAAATGCCAGTAGTAATTTTACATATCATATTTGCATATATTAACTGACTAAGAGCAGCTTCTTTATACGCGTCTCCCCATCACACCTTCAGTTCTGCCTGACAGGCTTTTTTTCCCCCATGTTCATGATTCTGATATTCTTGATGGTCGTCATGACAATTTTTACTTTAAATAGAATGTTTTACTTTGGAAAAGACTGTCTGTATTATGTCATTTGTAAAGACTTCGCAGGAATCTTGAATCATTAATCTGCAGTGCATATGCAGCCCTATTTAATGACACTTTAGCTTTCCCTTAAGATGACAAGCAGTGATCGTACTGGCTAATTGCGTGATCACTGTGGACTTTTGTGCTGAAACAGCTTTCTTTTCAAATGCGAGTTGTGATCCACAATATTTCTGGATTTCTTACTGCTTGTAAGACTTGACCACAAAATGCTTTTCACAAATACCAAGTGCAGACAGTAGGATAGCGCCGATGTCAATAATTTATCAATTCAAAGAGGATATTTGTTATGATAGGATGCAGGAAATATGGCTGAACTTAGACTAAAGAGCACTTGCATTAGGTTCAGTCAGACAGGAGTAGATTGCAGCCAGATGTGAAATTGCATCAGTATGCCAAGCATATGCGAGCTACTTGTAATTTTTTTTATGGGCTCCCCAGCTCGTTTTGGCATGCGGGTTAGCCAGAGAAAACTGTTTGGAAAAAGCTTGATAAGGGTAAGGATCTGCAAAAAATATCTATATTGCTAGAGGGTGGTTACTTTTTTAATTTTAAGGTAGTTGCATGATGTCCATGACTATGGCATATTTTTTTTAGTTCTTGATATTTGCATACAAATTGGAACATATATAAGGTGCCACTGCTTATTCTTACCTAGTGGCCAACCAGACTTTTGCCTTGCTGTTTTCTTAGTGTTACTTAGTGCACAAAAAAGTAGTCTTATCCATCAAGATACATTAGGGTTCCTGTGGTAAAAATCTGGTTGTTTGAATTTTTCCTCTGCATGCTAGGATTATTTTGTTAGCTGTTCACGTTGGCACCTCTGGTACTGTTTGTGGCCAGGCAATTTCAATCTGGAAAACACTTGTTTTCTTGGCAACTATTCGGTAATCATTCTGAGTTGACCCTGATTATTGGTACAGAACATGCTGTTGTGGGTCCGGTGCTTGTCACAGATCATTGCAGGACAAGAAGGTGATATTCTTGCAGCATGGAAGATGTCTGAGTGGATTGGAATTTATGATGATGTACAACATGGGGGATGTTTCAGGAAAATGCATTACAGTGCCATCAGGGCAGCTCAAGGGCAGTTATCCATGAGGGCGGGTATTCTAATCTTCCTATCTTCCTTCCTGTTGTATTTATGCTGAAACATGATATGCCCTAAACATGACTGAATGATCCTTGCACAACATTTGCTCTTGTCAAGAAGGCTTGGCTTGTACAAATGAACTACACACACTGAGACAGTTCAAGTTGGTTAATTTGAGCTCGTGTTTCTTCACTGTGTCCCTGCAGGAAAATGATTCCGGTTACGGAATTCCGCCAGTTCACGGAACAGCAGCCGGCATTCCGAGTCTTAAAGCCATGGTGGGATGTCTTCACCGAGTATCTCTCCGTGGTGATGCTCATGATCGGCGTGTTTGGCTGCACGCTGCAGGTTAGCGCCAGATCTTTGGTCTTGCCTGTCTCTTCTCAGCATTTGGATATCATTTGAATGTGGCTCCCACTCCTTTCCGTTTCTCGAGTATTTGGTCTGTTTGTGATTCGTTGCATGAGTGGATTGAATGAAAGGCAATTAAGACATTCTTTGCAGATTGAGAATAAACAGACAATGTGACTTCAGACAGAGAAATACAGCCGCCTTCTTGTGCAAGGAGTGGAAAGTAAACGCCTCCACACCACAGTCCGAGCACTCCAGCTCCATCTGTGCACAGACAGACCACTGTTGCCTGGTGTGTGCTTAATAGTGGCGTGTTGGTTTGCTTACAGGAATGAGAAGCAATTCCATCAGGCGCACACAAACAGATTGGCTCCTCCTTTCCTTGCTCGCTCCTAGGCCCTGCCCTGCTTGTAAAAATGGAGTTTCTCCTGCAGTCTCCCTCCTTTCTCCTCCTCCAGCCAGTCATGTGTCCTGTCTGCTTCTTTATCAAGTTCCTGTGGATAATCCTAATAATCGTTTTAGAACAGCTGTTATTAGATCTGGGGTGGGAATATCCACCCCATGCTCATCTTGTGGACTGTATTTGTGCTTAGATTCTAGCTTGAAAGCAGTGCCCGAGTTTACGTCATAAAGCCTGAAAAGTTATCAGTCATCAGTGGTCTAATTACATTTTTTCCTGCCATTATGGAATTGTATCCATGTTATGAATAGGAGAAATAAACACACAACTCTGCAAAAATACTGCGTGCATCATGCAGACTTTGGGTACTCTTAGGGCCGATGCGCTAATGCATGGTGAACAGAAACAAGCGGCGAATACAATCCTGTTGATCTTTGCCCCAAGGGTTTATTGAGCACTCTGGCAGTTGTGGGTGGCTTTTGCTCAGTTCTACAGCTGATGGTGCCCTTTATTTTGAAACAGACTCCAGACAGGGCCTCCCACGCAAAGTAGATGGTAATTACCCCATTTTCACAGATGGGGTAAAAAGAACCTTTATTTCTTGACATGAATTATGTCTCTGTATCAAAATTCCATAAGCTGCTCGCATTGAGAGTGTTTGGACTGAAAGTATTTGAGCATATTTGTCCCATTTAAGTGAGCATGTCTCCCTCTGGAGTCTCCTGGAGTCATGAGTGTAACCGTTTATTTCCTGTTTGAATCACACTGATGTCAGGACCCTGAAATAGAACTCGACCATCCCGTGCTGTTTCCTTTCCTAAAAAATCTATCCAATTATGTGATCTCATTTTTGCACAATTTATTATTATTATTATTTTTTTTATTTTTTTGTTTTGTTTTTTTTTTTTGTCTGGGAGAAAATGGCTTCTTATGCTTTATTGAATGAACCTTATTTTTCTTAGCTTCCTTGTAGCAGAACCACACAGGGACTTAAGAGGTTGAAAGACCTTAGAAAATCCATAGATCAGAATGTAACTCGATTACACTGGCTTCTAATGTTTTAATATTAACTTAGTGTCTCCATTACCATTTCAGGTAATGCAGGACAAAATCATATGTCTTCCTCAAAGGGTATCTGCCCCAAACCAAACAGTGCCTTTGCTGAACCACACGGAGTTCACTAGGAATGCGACCAATTCCTCTCTCGCGCCTGGCTCCCCAGGGCCTGGACCCTATGAGATGAAGGGACTCAAAACTAACTTGGATCTGCAACAGTACAGCTTTGTAAACCAATTGTGCTACGAAAAAGCACTGCATTGGTATGCCAAGTATTTCCCTTACCTGGTGCTCATACATACCATTGTATTCATGGTGTGCAGTAATTTCTGGTTCAAGTTCCCTGGCTCAAGCTCAAAAATTGAACACTTCATCTCCATATTGGGCAAATGTTTTGATTCTCCATGGACCACGAGAGCACTGTCTGAAGTGTCAGGAGAGAGTCCGGAGGAGAAAGACCACAAAAAGAACAGTGCAAGTCGGTCAAACCTTAATATCTCCACTGGGGAGGGGAATCTGGAGAAGGCTCAGTCACTGAGATCTATTCCTGAAAGGATTGTAGTGGACAAACCAGCAGCGAGTGCACTTGACAAGAAGGAAGGAGAGCAAGCCAAAGCGTTGTTTGAGAAGGTAAAAAAGTTTCGACTTCACGTGGAGGAAGGGGATTTGTTGTACCTCATGTATGTCCGACAGACTGTTATTAAAGTGATCAAGTTTGTTCTTATCATTGTCTACAACAGTGTTCTGGTGTCGAATGTTAGAGTTAGGGTTAAGTGTGAAGCAGACGTCGAGAACATGACTGGCTACAAAAACTTTCAGTGCAATCACACCATGGCCCATCTCTTCTCCAAGCTCTGCTATTGCTATTTGTGTTTTGTAGCTGTCTACGGATTAACATGCCTTTACACATCGTACTGGCTTTTCTACCGTTCCCTGAAAGAGTACTCATTTGAATATGTGCGTCAGGAAACTGGAATTGATGACATCCCGGATGTGAAAAATGATTTCGCTTTTATGTTGCACATGATCGACCAATACGATCCATTGTACTCCAAGAGGTTTGCAGTGTTTCTGTCTGAGGTGAGTGAAAACAAGCTAAAACAACTCAATCTGAACCATGAGTGGACAGTAGATAAACTCCGCCAAAAGCTACAGACCAATGTCAGCGACCGACTGGAGCTTCAGCTTTTCATGCTCTCAGGGCTTCCAGATACAGTCTTTGAGGTCACTGAGCTGCAATCTTTGAAGTTGGAGATTATTAATAACGTTACAATCCCTGCAGCCATTTCCCAACTGGAAGATCTTCAGGAGCTTTCTCTGCATCAGTGCAGTCTCAAAATCCACACGGGGGCCCTCTCTTTCCTGAAGGAAAACCTTAAAGTTCTACGGGTGAAGTTTGATGACAACCGTGAGCTTCCCCTGTGGCTCTACAGTCTTCGAAACTTGGAGGAACTCCATCTTGTTGGATCTCTGAGTCCCGATGCGTCCAAGAACATAACCCTGGACTCTTTACGTGACCTCAAGTCCCTTAAGATCTTGACGCTGAAGAGCAACCTTACGAAGATCCCCCAGTCAGTTGTGGACGTGTCCAACCACCTGCAGCGTCTGTATGTGCACAACGACGGCACCAAGCTAGTCATGCTGAACAACCTGAAAAAAATGGTGCATCTTATAGAACTTGAGCTGGTTCATTGTGATCTTGAACGCATTCCGCATGCCATTTTCAGTCTGACCCACCTGCAGGAGTTGGACCTTAAAGAGAACAGCTTGCGCTCTGTTGAGGAGATCATCAGCTTCCAGCACCTCCGGAAACTCACGTGCCTAAAGCTGTGGCACAATGCAATCACTCACATCCCTGAACACATCAAGAAGCTGAGCAGCTTGGAGCGCCTGTACTTTAGCCACAATAAGATTGAGATTTTGCCCTCACACTTGTTTCTCTGCAACAAGCTGCGCTATCTCGACCTGTCCCACAATGACATCAGCTTCATTCCTCCAGAAGTAGGAGTTCTCCAGAGCCTTCAGTACTTCTCTCTCTCTAGCAACAAAATCGAGAACCTCCCAGATGAACTCTTCTTCTGCAAGAAGCTGAAGACCCTCAAGCTGGGGAGGAACATGCTTTCTCTGCTCTCACCAAAGATTTCGTACCTGGCTTCACTCACGTATTTGGAGTTAAAGGGCAATCATTTTGAAGTTTTGCCAGCTGAGCTTGGCAACTGTCAAGCCCTGAAGCGCAGTGGCCTTCTGGTAGAAGACACCCTGTTTGACACTCTGCCTTCAGAAGTCAGGGATAACATGAAAGCCGAGTGACGTTCCTTAGCTTTGGTAAAATTCCTTGAATGTTGAAAAAGCGCTAGGAATTCTTTTTAACTGAACTTGTATCCCACTCCCACACTCAATATTTTGATGTTTACGGGTGAGTACATGCTTTTACATGCTTGGATATTTGAAAGCAAATATCTCATTAATAAAGGAACGTCTTTGGAGTAGAATTTAGTGTTGTATTGTATTGTACCTCAGAGATGTAGTGGTTTCAAGGATTTGTTTCAATGATTTATTTATATAGGCACCTTATGAAGAATATTCTACCGTATCAGAGAATAGAAATTAGCCTAGTGTTAGCGTGTATTTGAAGCGTCATTGCATTGCATGTATTATGTGACTAACAATGGTGAGGATCTGATTACCTATGTAAAGGTTTTATAAAACAAAAGACCATGCTAGCCTGCAAAACGGCAGTATTTTTGCCTTAGTAAAGACCAAATGACCTTTGCAGCCTTTTCTGTAAGGGATAATGGAGGGAAAAGGGCTTATCTTGTGTAGTGGTTGTATACCATATTTATAGACCACATATACCCCAATTCTTTTGTCTAGAGCCTATCATGTTACATGACTCGCTGTCTCAGTCTTTTACACTAAACCATATTCAGTGTGTGAGTGGCTCCAGTAAGAGAAACAGACTGGAATACCAGGCTACTGCAGAGTTTATCTGTAACGTCCATGATATTCCTCCTTTTATTAAAGTAAAACGATGATTTTCTGCTTTTTCACATGAACCACAGTCAGGCCAAATGCAAATAAAACTGCATTTAACTTTTTTGTTAACTTTATCCCTGAGAACAATGACCTGTAAATTCACAAGCCTCTGCCTTGAGAGCTGGTAGTAGCCATGTGAGTGGAACCATAGTCCATCTGGTCCAAAAAAAAATGGAGGAGCGGCTTATCATCATATAGTAGTCACACCAGACTTTTGCCTTGCTGTTTTATTACTGTTACTTGGCACACGCTTAAACAAAAGAAGAAGGGGGGGCAGTTGTCTGTCTCATCCACTGACAGATGTTCAATTCAGTTTTTTCTAGGTCTGCTAGGATTTTCTTGTAAGCATTGTTGGCACCTCTGCCACTACATCATTACTACAGTTTGCACTGAAACGTTAACATCCCATCGTCTTGTTCAACAGAATTTAGCATGATTTATAATATGTATGTGTAACAAGTGCAGAAACTGTATCCAAATATACTCCTATATACATTAGTGTGTTATTAAATTATGTCACTTGCGTGTTTGGGTCATTGAAGTGTTTTGATGGTTTAGGCACTGAAGGCTAGAGGAAGTGGTGGCACCACAGTAACTTAAGTGTTCTCAGGTAATGTTTACTCCCGTTGTTATCGTATCACTGTTTTTGTTTTTTTTTTTGTTTTGGTTTGTTTTTTTTTTAATTTTATTTTATTTTTTTAGAAATTTACTGGTATTCTTGACAAGCTGAAGGGAATCCTGTCAAAATATACCTCCTTTAAATATACTACATGAGAGTGCTACTTTTGCGTTATTGAAAGCTATTTCTTTATGAATAAATTTTATATAGTGTTGCTCTTTCATAGCTAGACTGATGAAAGCTTTCCAGTTTTGCTAATCTGGCATGTTCAGTCATTTTCTACAGTGATATTTGCTCACTCTGTTTTTTTGTTTGTTTGTTTAAATCTGCCGCTACCTCTCTGCAGCTCACATGCCGGATTTTCAGCTATATCCAAACATAAAATGTTAGTGCCATGTTTTATTTAGCAAATGTCTTATTTTATTTTATTTTTTTAAATCTAAAAGTTTTTGTTTAGAACAGATGCCTTGTACAACATTTTTTTAACTGGTTTGTTTTGGCACTGATAAAGCGTGCCTATTAAAGAGGGAGCATTAAACGTGGACTCTCTTTATTGCCATTAAATGCCTTTGCACTGTTATACTGTAAGATTTTATACTCAAGTTCTTGCTGTAGTTTTAACGCTTTTCTCTTTTCTGTGGAAAAAAATAGTTTTGGTTTAACACACACACACACACAAATAAATATACAGAAGATTATTCTGAGCATGCATTTTCCTGTCTTTGTTTTGTGGCTGGTTAATTTTTTTTCATGAAAATTTACCTGATTCCTGGTTTAACAGTCTTGATATTTTACTGTCTGACTGGTATGTGGATTTGGCAATAAAATATTAACTGATTTTTGCAAAATTATCAGTGGAAATCTTGTAGCTGAAGCACCAATAGGATTTGTTTAAAAATGTTCTATATGAAAACTACATGCATTAATGAAATGCTGTTTATTCAACCACCAACTCTACAGAGAGCGAGGCAGAGCTGTTCACTTCCTAAATGTTCAGAGCTGTTTTGTGTTAGTTTTTTTTTTTTTTTTAATCTTGATTGGAAAATGGGGAAACAATATTTTTTCTCATCACTTATATGAGCATAACTACTACTTAACCCTCTCCAGGACCGCGTTGCTGATGTGCAACAGTGAAAATATCAGATTTGTCCTGTTACTAAAACTTAATTTGAGCCGGAAAGCATTAAGAAAAATAAATAAATAAATAATAATAATAATAAATAACCCTTTAACCCTTTCAGGCTCAAATAGAATTTTATTAACAGGAAAAATCAGATTTTTTGACTGTTGCAAATCTGCAACGCCTGCCTGGAGAGGGTTAATGTGACTTCTTAAAGGGGTGGGCTTCCGCTGCCCAAAATCATCTGTGCCAAGTGGCAAGTTTTTGATGCAATTGATGATCCAAAAGAAATCTACAGGCGTTAGGTGACAGCTGATTGTAATATGAAATTAAATTTTACATTTTTTCAACTAATCCACTCCATTTTTGTATGGTTATTTCGCATTTAAAGGAAACAAACTAGCCTCTGTGGTCTCTCGAGTGGCTACAAAGAAAGGAGAAAAAGCATGGCTAAAGAAAAAGTTCAAGATGGGTTTTGAAGGGATGGCTAACGGAGTTTACACGGAGTTTTTGATGGACAGACAACTAGCAAAGTAGCGATCATCTGCTTTCAAAACAAAAACAGTGCACTGGAATTTGGGTAGGGTGAACCATTTCCTCTAAAGTATACCTTTACCCCCAACTCTGAGCCTAACTCCACACACTGCTTAGTTTTGATAAATGCTAAAAAGTGGACAAGGGGCTATGGGTGGGCGGCTTGAGGAGGGGCCAGTATGAATGTGTGAGCTGGGAGTTGTGTTGTGAGATTCAATCAGTATATATTTGAAAATGACCACGGTTGTAAAGACTCTCCCATTAAAGGGCAGGGGCTGGGGATGGTAGAGATGTAGACAAGCACCACTTGTCTGTTGACTCTACGTGAGCTTCAGCCTTGCAAGAGTCAGGATGATTTGAACCAGTAGATGGCGTTTTGAGCCATTTTCAACCCATGAAATCAAACCTGTAAAATTTTATAAAAATGGTCGTTTTGTCAAAATTAACACTGTAATGTGTTTCATCACAGTACAGTCATATCAGTTAGTTCACAGTTGAAAAAAACCACCACCACAAGTTATCTCCTTAAATATTGCAGAATGCAAGAATGCAAAATATTGCTTTGAGAAGATTTGATCTGACACTGCTACTGCTGTTATTAGTCGGGGAAGTGGTAGCCTAGCGGTCAGGGCATTGGCCCTTCAACTGGAACGTTGTGGGTTCAAGTCCCAGGACCAACAAAGTATGCTGAGGTACTCTGAGCAAAGTATCGTCCCCAAGTACTGCAACCTGGGTGCTGTGCTGTTTGGCTGCCCCCTGCTTCGCTAGGTGAATGGGTTAAATGCAGAGAAGTAATGTCACGCTGTGCTGTGCTGTGGTGTGGTTCACGTGTGATAAGTCACTATCACTTTTTCTTCTTAGTTCTGCAAGTTTTTCTTCAAAGGAGTTGGAGACAACAAGAGGTTGTGTTAGTTGCTACCTTTTCTAATGGCAAGCCGTTCATGTGCTTCCATTAAAAGCGCTCAATTTGATATGTTCTGCATCCGGAAAACCTGTGAACTACTCATGAACATAAAAGGAATTCATCATAAAATCACAAGACAACCAGCAGAGTTCAGTGGACGTTTTTACACCCCACGGTTAGGGTTAGGTCCATTTAATCAGGCAGGTGGTAGCTCAGGGGGTTAAGACGTTGGCCTACTGATCGGAAGGTTGGGAGTTCAAATCCAAGCACCGCCAAACTGCTGCTGCTGGGTCCTTGAGCAAGGCCCATAACCCTCAACTGCTCACTTGTGTAAATGAAATAATCGTAAGTCGCTCTGGATAAGAGCATCTACCAAATGACAATAATGTAATGTAATCTAACAGACCCCAATCCACATACACATTGTCGTGATGAATTATCAGAGAGAGACACAAATGTTCAGTATAATGCAGAGGTGCATATGTTGGAAAAGGTCCCCATATGTTTATACAGCTATGTTGGTTAGAATCACTTACAGGTGGCAACAAATATAATAAACGCATCGTGGGTAAAGAGTGTTTGTGGGAGCTGGTGGGATAGGTCCAAATTTCTTCAAGAGCAGGCACGAGTGAGATTTTTTTTTTAAATCCCTTGCACACCTTTAGACCACAGAGGTGTTAAACTATGTTTTGCGTATTTATTTGTACAAGATTAAAACTGTACTAATTTCCCACTACTTTGACATTTTTTTGTATCTTTCTTGATCACCTGGAAGAATGAATATTGTGTACTTTTGGGGGGGAAAACAGCACACGTAAAAACCTTTAGCGCTAATGTTTAAAAGCTTTAAAACTGCACGACATGCACCATCCAAGCTACAAAGCACTCCCTGTATGTACAAATATACTACAGGTAGTCCTCAGGTTACGATGGAGATGCGTTCCGATATCCCCATTGTAAGTGGAAAATATTGTATGTTGAACCACTGCTTAGCCTAGCCTACC
>JAQLOM010000035.1:9601324-9611993 GCA_030068315.1 Chrysichthys thysi
GTGTGTGTGTGTGTGTGTGTGTGTGTGTGTGTGTGTGTGTGTGTGTGTGTGTGTGTGTGTGTGTGTGTGAAATAGTGAGAGAGAGACCGAGAGAGGGAGCAAGCAATGCTCATTTCTTATTTTTGAATTCAGAAAGATTTCATGATCAAAGAGGGCTGAACATCTCCCAGCTGTTCAAAGGGACTCGTCTAAAACAAATGTGATGTGACCGGGGATAAAGGTGCTCTCATTACGTGCTGAAGCAGATAACGACAGGTGAGGACAGGAGCAGAGTTAATTCTTTCCCCTTGCAGAACATGCTTTTGTTTGCTCTCCGTTCATCCTTTCTCCTCCTCCTTGCCTACATGTTGCCCTTGATATTGATTATGGAAGGAAATACAGAGATGAAGTGGGACTTTGTGAGAAGTGTGATTTGGCTATTTTGTCAGAGATGGCCCTTGAACAAGGAGGGGCTGTTTGAATACAAAAAGTCACAGCAATCTAAACAACTTGCTTTGTGTTCTACAGGGATTCAGATCTCTGAAACTGCTTCTGTCTTAAAATGAATGCTGGGAAGGAAAGCAAGCATGTCCTGAATAAAAGTGAAAGATAGTAAAGCCAGGTCATAAATAAATAGCATAAATACTACCAACAACAACAGCGACTGAGATTCAGTTTATTTCTTGTGGTCCATGTAGGTTTCAGCTGTATTCTCTGGTTTCTTCCACCTTCTTGAAATACGAGTCATAGGATTTACTGTGCTAAATATCTCTAGGTGTTGTGTGTGTGTTTGTGTGTGTGTGTCCTGCAATGGATTGTGTTCCATCCAGGTTATATTCCTTTTGGATAGACTGAATTATATTTTTCTTTTATATCTTTTTTTTTCTTTACATTTTTGTATATATGATGTATGTATGGCTCAAAAAAACAACAAAAAATGCTCACAAACACACACAACCCAAACTAGATTTAGTGCTTATAAAGATCTATTTAGATATTTATAACTCCGTGATATAGCGTTATATCCCAGGTTAATATACCAGGTAGTCAAGGCAGTAAGGTTAAAAAACTGAAATATACTGCAGATAAATCACTCATATATTGGCCAAAACCAGAAAAGTATCTGTCTGTCCATCATAACATTGTATGTTAATGTATTATTGATCTGATATTAATTTGTTTTATTGAACTGATAATCTTTTTGATTGATATTGAAATTAAGTTGATGTTTTATTGATCACTGGAGGGGAACATGGTATAGCAGCATAAAAATACAACGAATTCAACAACACGTAAAGAGCTAAGGAATATAAAGAGCTGTGGAAATATCCGAAGGTATTGCAGATCTTTCGAACTATGCACATATACTTAAAATCATATGTACAGTTGTATCTGATTTAACTATTAGTGTAGAAGTAATTACTGATCTCTATGAATAAATGTGCATAGGGCAAATATTTGGGGGGGATTTTAACAAATCTTGGCTAAATTTCACAAATGACCAGTGATGACTCACTTCGAGGAGGGGAAAAAACAGTTTGAGTAAAAAAAAAAAAAGTGAACCTCTTAAACTTCCTGTTGATGGTCCCAGACTTGCTTAGATTTTGCATACCTTGCTTTAGTTATTCACTGAATAATGTTTTAAGATAAAGAGCTGAATAATGTACTTGGGTTAGGAAACAGTGCAACTTACATGCAGACTTTTTTGCTCTTGGAAATAAAGAACAAAGACTTTTGAACGAGACGCATATTTACCTTCTCTTCTAAGTGTACGTTGATTCATTTGGGAGAAGTAACAATGTCTGTAACAGTATCCATTAAGTTTGCAGGTCTTTTACACTTGTAAGACCAAGATAGAGCCCAAAGAAGTGACGAACCCAACGCTTACATTCACACAGTAGGGTGCACACGTTCAAAATCCACACACACTAATTTAGTGCCTCCAGAAAGTTAACTTTTTGGGTAGCGCATCAAGATTGCGTCGTGTCTGTTGGATCACTGTTGCGTGCAGGTCATTTTTGGTTCTTGCATTCCTCTGCTATTTTATTGCCACTATCTGCTGGGTCTGCTCACACCAACACCCCAAGCATGTGTAATATTGGCCTCTTGCAATACATAAGCAATAGAGGAGGCCCTGAATGACGCCCTGAATAACACACTGAAGCAGGCAGACCTGTTTTATTCATAAACCATGCTTTGCATTGCCTCCACAGCATATTGGTACAAAATATGAGCAAAAGCAAGTAAGTATGAAAACACAAATTGTGAGAATAGCAGGGTTGATGCTACGTGGCACAGTAGAGCCTGGAGATTCGATCCTCCTAAAGTCTGCCATCGTTATGTTATAACCTCCTTGTGACATTTCTTATTTCTGGTTGTTGCGAGATAGGCAGACAGGGATCACCTGACATTTTGCTTGTTGGCATGAGGTGGACGGAGCCAATAATAATAAGGCCATCCCCACACTGTTTGTGTGAATAAGACATTTGTTTGGTTTTTGTCTCTCGCTGATTGGGACTTGACTAAAAAAATCATTCTTACCCCACTTTCAAACAAAGCAGTTATTTGCAATATTATTAGCAATGTGCAATTAAAAAAGAAAGCATTTTCTGAGATGTGTGATTCCTCTATTGACTGGAGGATCGAGCTTATTCTCAGCTAAGGTAAAGGAATGGATGTTATGCTACTTATCAGATGGATCCCTAGGTTTTGACCCTAATGTGCATGTGATCTTTCTTCACATGAAATACTGCATCATTGTCTAAATATACCATATTCATAATCTTGGTCTCTTGAAAAGGGCGAAGGAATCCTATGTACATTGTTACATTAGTGTCTATTGGTGTATGTATATTACCTGTATAAATGAAATGTAAGTCGCTCTGATAAGGGTGTCTGCCAAATGATGGTAATGTAATGTAATGTCTAAACAATAAACTGGTGTAAGGAAATACCCTGAATACACTTTGCGTTTTTGGTTGAAAACCGAGTAATGCACCATTTCAGGCACATTCCTAACTTGTAAATTCCCATCTGGGATGAGTATTAGTCTAACGCCAATTAAACCTCTTTGAGAAAAATTAGCATCAGTTATGTGCAAGTATATGAGATACTGCATGTGTTTGACTGGCTGGGTTGAATCTCTCTCTCTCTCTCTCTCTCTCTCTCTCTCTCTCTCTCTCTCTCTCTGTGTGTGTGTACACATTACATGCAATGGCCTCTTCCTGATCAGTATGGAGATCCTGCAGTAAACATGCTCGAGCTGTCCATTAAACTAGCAACCCATTCACCTCTCCACCTCATGCATGAGTAGCCTCACATGCAGGCTAATGATGGGCTGATGAAATATGGAGGAGGGGAGAAAAGTGTGTAAAATTGGGCTGAACCGTCATATATCCACTGCAGCAAAGCAACAGATTTTTTTCTTCTTCCTTGAACAAGTTAGGAGTTAAACAGGATTTCGATGGTGAACAATAGTGTCTGATGTGTGAAGAAGGTACTTTTTAGATCAGCTGTTTCTTTCCCCCCCATGGCCATTTATATATATATAGGAATAATTTAATGTGTCATGTCAGGTGCTGCATGGTTTGTGTTGGATTACAGCCACAGAATGCTAATAACTTAAATCAATTAATTACAGTTCCTGAGATGAACAGTACTGAATAGGATTAACAGAAAGAGAGGCCATGCCTGAGCACCACTGGTATATATGCAAAGGCCGTGATGTCTAGAGCTTTGAGTTTAACTTGTACAGAATGCTTAATATTTTCTTTGAGCCCTTGATAGCTTTTTCCATTTCTGCTGCATTTTCCTGAGGGCAGAGAGGAGCACAGGTTTACACAATTACTTTCGTGTGCACTAGAGGGCAGTATGTGACCTGAAAACACACCTTTGTGGCCCTTTGACTCACAAGGGAGAGGGAAAAACACAGACAGAGTCCATCGTGGTAACTTGGTTTCAAATGCTCATAGCCATTATTAGCCTGAATACGGTCTATGTCGAAGTCACACTGGACACACACTCCTTTCGCTTTTATTCTCTGCTTTGTACGCGTTTCTAACCCGACTGAAACAATGATGTAAGCTGCTGTAAGTTGCTGCAGGTAGTGTGAGGAGGCTCCTATTAAACATTTGGCCACGGCCTTGACAAAGGATGCTGCGCTGCACTTTTTCACAGCTACTTTCCCCCCAACACTTTTTATAAATAGTGCATGGTCCATATATCGGTTATTGAGAAGCTAAAAGTTGCTGCATCTTCGGTTACTTGAAGAAATTATTCAGCCACAAATAACATTTATACTATTTTTCTATCGCAACAAATTGGCTGATTAGCAGGAAGAAGAACCAGTCATGTGAAAAGTTTTACGCGTTTTCTTTTTATTATTCAAATTTTGTACTCCTAGGCTGCTTGCAAGTGCACAAGTACTGCTATACAACAGCAATGGCTGTAAAGAAAACGTTTGGTTTATATTGATTTCCATTACTTGTTTTTACTTTACTGTTTCTGTATGGATGTTCTTTACGCCTCTTACTCTCCTCATTAGCGACGAAGTTGCCTGCCATGCACAATGCTTTGGTAGTCAAGATGCTGGTTAGAGGACATGTTTTGATTGTCTACGCAAGCGTCTTATCTGGTCCGTGGTGCACCTGCTTGCCAACTAAATGAGTTCTTCATCAGTACTGAATCTGCTGAAGGTTTCAGCATGCTCTGCGGTAGCATGACTGGATCCCATGCGTTCTCCTTCTACCCTGTACATATTTTATGAGTGCCTGGAATTCTGCTTAAATTAACACACAACTACCCTAATAACATGTCATTCCATGTTGTTTATCGCAGAACACTCTCAAGGGTATTTTAAACCTTGACAATTATCTGTGGGCCACCTTTACCTCTTAATTTAAAAAGAAAAAAAAAGCAGAAGTGTGTGTGACACCCGGCACTGCTGGTAGAACAGTGTCAATTACGAGTGGCTGTAGATTATTTGTAAATTAAATACAGGACTAGCAGGGACCACTCGGGCACCATGGCTAACACCTCGTTCCGAAACAGTAACAGCTGCCAAGGCCTTGTCCGCTGAGAGAGCGAGCGAGAGAGAGCCGTGTTCATTAAGCAGGACTATCTCTCCTGGGTTCTCCCACCTGCCTTGATCACATTAACATTAATAATACATGGCCGAACGCAGTAATACAACCGGAACGTTCACTCCACACTCTCGCGCAGCTCTGGCCTCGAATCACGGAGGGGTGAGGGAAAAAAAAATCAAATCTCCTCTCTTTATCTGAGACTGCCTCTTCTATTATTGCTACCAAAAGGTAACGTGTCTCAGCTCGGTTTGCGCACAGAGACACAACAAATGGGTTTAGCCTTTTCCTTTTTAGGTTCACTGAGCCTTCAGAACCACACACCGGCCAAGGGATCTGTGAGATGAAAGTTGTCGATTTGGAGTTGGCGAATGTTCATTTCCTGTGTGCCACAACCTCATAAGAAGAAAATGTTTTATTCACAGATAGACGTTACAAAGACCAAGAGAGGAAAAAGAGGGAGACAGAAAGTGTCTAAAAATGATGGGATTTTATCCGACACAGATAGGCCCAAGCTTTTGTAATAAAGTTGAAAAATAAACATCCAAGTGACCATAAATTTTAATGTTGGCTGGCTGAAACAGTTCAGAGAGATTGCTTTAAATGATTGGATTTGCCTGTTAAGACTGCAGTAGGAGGATCTGCATAGACTGAAAGCACCTGGAATGAAATCTAAATGTGCCATGGCCTCTCTCTCTCTCTCTCTCTCTCTCTCTCTCTCTCTCTCTCTCTCTCTCTCTCTCTCTCAAACAGCGGGTTTTCGTCGGCCGGGCTAAAAGAAAAAAGACGAGCGAAGAAAAAAGGAAAAAGGAACGGTCCAGGATCATGTCCTCGTTAAAATTCACTCAATCATTTCCTTTTACGGTTCTAGATCCGGGCGGTCAATAAGACGAGTGAATTGACTGAATTGTAAGCGCGACTGCTGGCTAGCTTGGTAAATATGCCTTATTATTTTTTAATGTAACGGTCCTAAGCCTGAGATCATATTTCCATTTGGAGGATTCACAAGTGAGCCAAATGGCGAGGTAATTAGTGTTCCTGCACACGCCCAGTACATTAAAATGTTAACAGTGTTGGAGCTGTGTGATGGCGAATACAGAGCTGGGGTTTTCTTACAGCATGGCAGACAGGGGGTGACATCCCTCCTAATTGGGGACATCAGGGTTCCTGCTGATGTTTCTTATCTACAGTTCAGATCTCTCCTTTTTTTTTATTTATTCATCTATCTCCCTCCCTTTCTCACTCTGTCTCATGTGATTCTCATTAGCAGTCTTGCTGTGATTGCGTCCCCCTCGTTTGCATTTGAAGTGGCTGTGCTATGCATGAGGATTCTCAGTGTGTGGCAGAGAGACAGAATGAGAAGAGTAGTGAAAAGAAGGGAGAAAGAGAGTCGAGTTGAGTCGCGTCGCAGCCTGACATCTGGGGCCGCCTCTGTTATTCCCAGTGGCAACGGCGTGTCATTACCGGGATTAGCCTGATCCCAAACGCCCTAATGATTGCTGTGTTAATGTATGTGAAACCAGTTCTGTCTCTTGACTCATTACCACCAATTTTCCCCAAAATACACATAACCCATCTCTCAATACTTACTGCCATTTATTTCTGCTAATGCATTATCTCTCTTTTCCCCCGTTGTGGAAGGGGATGGTTTTAATTCCAGATCCACTGAAGAATTAGTCACTAGGGCCAATAATTATAATACTGCCCATTTTTTAAACAATTATTATTATTATTTTTTTTTTTTTTTTTAAATAACCCACTTATTGTATTTATTTATTTCTATATATTTTGATGAAACAATGCAGCCTCTCGTGGCACTACAATGTTAATGAAAGAAAAAAAACATTTGTGACTTTTCTGCGGCAAACTCACAAGCCGTGAAAGACTTATGAAGCAGCAGATATCCATCCTACACTTTATGAACAGTAGGTACTAAATATATAAATGCTAGTCAATGTGATTGAACTCTTTTGCCCAGGGAGAAGTGGATATAGTGGAAATGTATAATGGATTTAAAAAATGAGACATGATTAGAACTTAATATATGCTGTTATAACTTAGAGCGCACAATTCCATTGTGTATAAAAGGGGAAAAGGACAGTGTATAGCTTCATGTCTTAGCCATTATTAATGAATCCATGGATGACTATCACCTATCAGTTTTTAGGATGGGTTCATCATGGGCAGTTATTGTGTTGATAAAGCATAGTTTTGAGAGCACCTTTTCCACTCACACACATGCACAGGCACAGGTCGGGACTTGTGTGTCCAGCGTAGAAACGACAGCCCCATAAATACAGAAATGCATTCATGCCCCGGGGCGGTTTGGGGCTGTGCTGTGAAACTGGGCAGCGGCGTCTTGCCTTCAAGAGAACTTCTCCAGGCAGCGTGGTCCTCAGGGGATGCTTTCTGCTTCCTGTGACAGTTGACCTTTGACACTATGGGACTTCAGCAGGTGAAAAAAAACCCCAAAAACTATAACACCAACCCTTCTCCTGTCAGGTCATGTGCTTGCTCGGCAAAATAGCTTGACCAAACTGACTTTTCAGGTTAAGATGAAAGTCCGGTATTTCTTCTTTTTTTTTTCTTTTCGGGTGACGAAGCAGGTAAACATTTGGTGTTTAACTTTTACCAGCTTGTCTACAAGGTGAGGAAGATGAAGTGAGCGTGTGTGTGGACACTAAGCTCCCTCAGCTGCAGGAACACAATCCAGGAGGGTGTTTAAACACATCAGACATCTGATTTCATCTGTGACAAAATATTAATTAAGGCGGCTCTAAATGCCAGCTTGTTAATTGGTTTGCACCTGCACACGGAGCTCAGGTTTATGATTAATTTTATTTTTCCAACCTCCCCCTCCTGCCATCACCCCCGACTCATACAAGCACAGGAGTGGAGGGTAAATATTGAATCAGCGACTAAACTCTCAGCTCTGCTAGAGAAGAGAAAGAGGGAGAGCAAGAGAGAAAAGGGGGAATGGGGAGTGGGTGCCAGGGATGGGTGAGAGTTGGGAATCTTTCCTAATTAAGACTCTGTAATCAAGCTCAGAGTGAAGGGGTCACTCCCTGGGAGTAATTTGTGATATTAAAGCACGCTGCTCCACTCACTCCATTTGTGTCGTACTGACTAGAGCTGATTCCTTTTAATATCACTGCACGTTATGCAAATGGGCATTTCAATATTGCACCTCGTCAGAGGCGATCCTCTCTTAATTCAGCAAAAGGCTGAGGGTGTGACCCTGTCATTCAGCCTGATGGCTCCCCTCACTGAGACACGGGCTGGGAACAAAATTTAAATCTCACTACCTCCTGTGTGCTAACAGCATGCTAATGTTAATAAGCATATGGCCTGCTGATTACATCTAACAAGCTGCAGAGGCAAAGCATTATTCTACACTTTAACTGCGCTGATTTCTTGTAAAGTGAGTGTTCATGATTTATTGATAGTGCATTAAAAGATTTCGCTTCACCACGGAAATGACAAATCCATCTTTTATTTCCCAAGGAACAAAAACAATAAAAAAATAGTTCTACAGGCCTACATCTCTAAAGCATAATTTAAAAACACTTGCATTTAGGAAGAAACTATCAAGTTTTACATTAGCTGCTCTTAAAAAGAAGCAGGCAAAGGTAGTGTTTGAACTCGGTCACTTTTCTTTTCATTTGTGCGGGACTCGTTATCTTGGAAGTGTGAAGACATAAAATGGAAAGTACAAAAAGAGAAAATAGATTGGAGTTTAGCAAAGTGACTATCGTAGCTACTGGCAACCTGATTGAGTGCTAATTATTAGATTAGATTAGATGCACTTTATTAATCCCATCCAGGGAAATTACTTGTAAGTGCAGAAGTCAGGGTCCAGTCAAATTAATATGCTAAGTAAAGTTTTTGTTTTAGGAGATAGCAGGTGTGCTCTTAAAACTAAAATCTAATCACCGTAATAAATTTGATCGAATTTAAAAAATAAAAAAAATCCACAGATGAGAGGACGATTGATTTGCTTAAATTAACAAACTGATGTTAAATGATGGCTACTGTATATTCTGTACATATCAAGGATTCAAGCATCACTTTACACACTGTAAGTACAGAGGAAGAGATTTTCACTGAGGTGCTGGAATTTTACACCGCATACATGTGACATGAGCTATAATGTCTTAATGAAAGTCAAATAATTATTCCTTTAATAGAAAGTGAGAAAGTGTGGTGATTACAGTCATTATGCCACATGTTGACTTCTCCAATCAGATTGATTGATTACTTTTCTCTAACAACACAGATCAGAATGTTAATGACTTTAACATAACTTATGGTTTATAATACATTTTCATTCCTATACCAGCTTATTTACAGAGACTTATGGTGAATACAGCACATAACCTATATATATAAAAAAAGAGCAATGTGTTGCAAGCGTATAGCCATCTATCCGGTGAAGTTCTCTGTTAGCTAGGACAATTCAGTGTCTTCACTTCGTAAGTCAGTAGGTATCCGAACAAGGGAGTTAGTTCCTGTTATCACTTGCTTTATAGCAGTTGCATACAGTCTTTTCCTCTTTTTTCCCCTCTCTTTCTTGAAGTTAATGAGACAAAAAAAATGCAAAGAAAATGGAAAGCACAATATTCTCTTACCTGACTACTCGAGTCTCTTGGGTGTTCTGTAACTTTTAAAATGAACTCTGAATTGTTAAAGTGAGAGGTCATTCATTCATTAAAAAAGAAACATCTCTCAGATACAAAATGTATGATTGCTTTTCATTCAAGCATGAAATCCGTTCCATATGAAGACATGAGCACGAATGTGTGGTAAACCTTGATAATTAACCTGAGCAGCAGTCATGGTGCAAGAGTAATGAGCTGTTGTTTCTTGATTGTGGCTCCATGTGGACAATTGCATTTTTGTCCCTTGTTAAGTAACAGTTTCTCAATGATCCTTAGACATGCGTAAAGCTTCAGTATCAAATACATCCCAAAGGTTATTTTGAAGTTTCATGAGTATTTCTTTGGTGCTTCAGCATTGGGTGAGCAGACTTAGAGCTGGTTTAAAGGTCCACTATGTAGGATTCAACCATCTGAATTCTCCAAGTATGCATTAGAATGTACAGTGCCATTCAGGTGCCCACGGTGAAATATAAAGTACTTATGTTCACACTTGCTCCGTTTTTCTGTGCTAAATAATAAGTATGATGATTTTTTTTTTTTTTTTTTTTTAAATTGGGCTGTCAAATTTGTGACCCAGCACCAGCAAACTCCGATTTCTCTCATTTCTTCTTGCTTGTCTCCCTTTCTTCTTCTTTATCATTCTTCTGGTGCTTCCTTGCGAATTCTTGCTACCTTTTGTAAAAACAAGAATCGCAGAAGGGGCTCTCTAGAGGTTTTGTCCGTTCTGTGCTGCAAAATGGCGGCTTTGTAGAGGTGGACCTGCGCCCTCTGAAAATATAAATGGCTCATTCTAAGCTTACAAAAACAACAATTCATTGTTATGGGTAATTATATACTAATGAAAATATACAGACGTGGACAAAATTGTTGGTATCCTTCTGTTAAAGAAAGAAAAACCCACAATGGTCACTGAAATAACTTGAAACTGACAAAAGTAATAATACATAAAAA
>JAQLOM010000035.1:9640127-9653145 GCA_030068315.1 Chrysichthys thysi
TTTCCTTTTTTCAGAGCAGTTAATCTTTTCTTATTTGTCACCTGCAAATTTCTTTATTTACACATGTTACACCAAAAACAAGAACTTGATCTTTTTTCCTGAATAGTACATGAAGTGTGGTATTTAATGCAGATAATATTGTTAGTGTGGACATTTTAAAATATCACAATTTACACCCACACTCCAAAATTGCTTTAAACTTCAATAATATTGTTAAAACACTTCACCATTATTCTCTGCAAATATCCAAACTTCAAAAACATCTCATTTGACACTAACTTACATCAGCTCACCTGCAAAATACATAAATCAAGTGTTCAGTGTGGAGATTTCTCTGGTGTTGGATTTTCTTAACTGCTAATTGACATTTAATACTCAAAACTTTACTAAAAAAAGAATTGACAAAATAAAGTTAATAAATACTTTATTAAAATCATTTCATACAGCATTTAGGGTATGCGTGTGACGTCACCATATGAGGTTACACCCACCGAGTGGCAGAATGACTGAATAGCACCATCAGTGTTCAGCTTGAATACTGTAAAAACACACAGAATAAGGATCACAGAGACCTTTTGCCTTTAATTTAAGCAGATAATGTTGGGGGGTGTTTTCCCTTTCAGTGCTGCAGTTTTCTCTGTGAAAGAAAGCCATTCACACTCTGTTTTGCCACTCATTCCATGTGACGTCAGTGCTTTGTTTCATCACTGTTGAACTTTACTGCCTCCTGCTGGATTTTAAGATGTATGCCTTTGCTGAGTGCAGACTGCCGTAGTTCACGAAATTGAGCAAATTTGAAAATAAGTTTGTGGATCGGCCGCATGACAAGGATAATCTCCAGCATTTAATGGGCCTTTTTCTTATAAGAGGAATAAAACTCAACTAATCAAATTAAGAATGGGAAGGAGGGGGTTACAATCTCATCACCCTGTCATTGCTTATTTTCCTATAACAGCACACACTATCGTGCTTTATTCCTTATGTAGTCAGCATGTGCATAGTTAAATCCATAATATGTTAGATGGTTCAACTGAATCTTTAGTTATGTGGAAAACTGAATGTTGTGAGCATTTAAAACGCATTAACAGTATATATTTGTACTTGGACAACTGTACCTCTGCTGGCGTCTTTACCACATTTTTACCTTTTGGAAAGTACAGCAGTTGACTGACAGTAATGTTAAAAGTATATGAGATGGGGTACAGGTGTGTAGTATATTATAAATAGTGTATGTGTGTGTATATGTGGTGTGATGTATGTGTATGTGAGCATATGTGAAATCATCTTAATCTACCGGTAATTATGATTATGAGCCATTTGTGTTTTCTACCCTATTAAACATAAGCTTCAGTTCAGGAAAGGTGCAGTATAAATGAAAGTTATTAAGTGTATGGTTTAGCGTTCCGGCTCTGCTGTTTACAGTGCTGTGAATTCATCTTTCATTAGCTTGCCTCTCATATGAATCCCACTGACAGTTCCATCCAGATGTTCGCACAAATCCCATGCGTCTTTCACCATTCTAGACTCAGGTACTTGCCACATCTGTCCTGCCTGCCTGAACGCCCTCTTTATCACGTTTGCCCAAGAAGAGCAGGAGATTTCATCCTCAATAGCATGTGATGCTGTTTATCTCATGCGGCGTACGGATGGACACTTGAGCGAACTTGTTCTTTCTATCAGCGGCACGCTGGAATGTTTAAGAAGCATTTTTTTGTTTCCTTAGTCGTAGTGCAAAGGCCATTTTGCTTTCTTTCGAGTGAATGACTGATGTAAAGAGGCACTTAGCCACACTCTCGTATGAAACTGAATGTCCCGCTGTCTTTTGCCTCCATTTTCCTCTCTTTCCCCAAATGGACCTCAGAGATTTCAATGTAGCGATATGATTTCAGCAGATCCAACTGGATCTTTATACACTATTTACCTTATTTATAATGGATATCAGTTGGTGTATTTTTTTTAGTTTTATGTCTTCCTCTTCTAAACATCCCAAGCAGTTGTGTAACTTCTAGTATTTACCAATCACTTATTAATTGTTGCATGTATTTACATGACAGGGCTGTCAATTATTTATGACTGCATGGCTTGGACAGTAGGTCTTTTTACAAGGGAACAAGGTTTATATATTGGGTGCTCTTGGGCCAAATGGTTCTAGGGACTTATATTAAGGGGAACTATCCCCCTCGGGGAGCTCTTCCAAGAACTAGACACCCTCAGGGTCCTTTTTCTGCCAGTAGGAACGCTGAAGTGACATAAACCGCATTCAAAAATTGCATTGTGTCTCCTCCATTGCATATAGACTCAAAGTCTGGACTTCACTGTCACGCCATTTATTTTTTTACACACTTAACGTTTCATGTAGATTTAAGGCTGTACCAACTGGATTCAGCTGTTCAATATGAAGATATGAAGATTTTTCATATAGAATATCTGACAATTAGAGTTCACTGGTTTTTTGTTATTTATTTATTTATTTATTTATTTATTTATTTATTTATTTTCTCTCTCAGTGATTTTCACCCTGTCATGTATTTGGCCCTCGCGCTGTATGTTTCCTCTACAAGTTACTACCACATGGATTTGTTGGAATAATGAGATAGGTAGTGCACACGTTTATGTTTAAATCAAACTCTTATAGCCTGTTTTTTTTTTCTTTTTTTTCCCCCCAGTTTATTTTGCCAACCACATCACCTCAGGTTCAGCTTCTCTCTTCTGTTAACAGGCACATGTTGTCACATAAATTATTTTTTTTTAACAAGCTTTTGTAGGTTTCTGTCTTTGTTTTATCCTGTTATTGTACTGTATGCACACTGGCCAATAAAAAGAAACAACTGTACGGCTCTAAGAATCTCTGAACATTTGCATTTGGACCACTGTACACATACATCTTTCATGGTTCCTATTGTGCCGGGAGAATACCTCCCCTTAAGTAGGAGCTAAAAATAGTTTCTTAAAACAGAATTTTAAGAACTGTGATCGTTCTCAGTTCCTGCAGTGCAAACACACAGAAAAGGGGCTACTTCCTCCAACAGAACTACAAAACGTTCCTCCAGTCCGAAAGCACACATTGTTGTATGACAGATGCTCCACATAAATGACTGTTTAAAAAAGAGTGTACTGAGCAATGTGGTGAAGCATTTTGCAAAGAGATTTTATTTATCATTTTTCCAGTATCAGTGCTTTAATGGTCAGATGTAAAGCTATAGCTATATAAAAAGTTCTCTGACACACAAAGTCAGTGTGTCTTCAGGATGAATGGCATCATAGTCAATGCTTAAAGCAGTCACATTTTAATTTTTTCTAAAAGGTATAGGGTGAGTTTTTAGGCTTTTGTAAGTTTGAATATAACATTTTAAAGAGTATTTATTAGTTCCTTTAATGAGTTTAGTACTACGTGACTACACGTTAGTATAAGTGATATGTCAACCTTATATATCATACCACTTTTTGAGCTATTTTCTAATGTTATTTTAAAATATGTCTATATCCCCAAGTAGAGCTAATGACTGCACATTAGCTGACTTGTTAGCACAGAGTTGGAAAACAAATGGGGAGGAACATACAGGTTGAGCTTGTGACACGTGGTGCATGGCCCTATGCAGGTAGATGTTCATGGTCTGCCGGTTTCTGCTCAGACAGGGTAGATGACCTGGAGTTTGGTCAAAATGTTTCCTAGCAGATGCGTTTTAAAGGAGTTCTGATTATCTGGTCATGGCAGTGGAAAATACCCTGCTGTTCAGTGCATCTGCAACACTCCACTTGTCCGGCTGCTCTATCCATAAAATCCTGACCTTTCAAAAAGAAATGATGGAGAAGCTGGCCATGCTTTGGTGGGTTTTTTTTTGTCTTTAGCTGCTTCTCTCTCTCTCTTTTACACCCCACCCACCTTTCTTTTTTCCATACCATTGAAGCTCTGTCTATGTTAGGCTTTAAGGCAAATTCTGCCTCCCCTTTGCACCCTGCTTCGCATCACTTTTAAGTCTGGTGCCGGCTTCGGCCGAAGCCCTTCGGCTCTTGGCTTCTGTGCAGCGGTTCGCATCAGAAGCTGCAATTTGTGATTTGCAGATGACATGAGCATGGAGTTGCTGGTGGCTGTGGAGGCGCTTTTGCAAATCAACCCTGGTAATGTGTGATATGATGCGACTGGAAAGCAGCCCTCTTGCTATCAGCACTGGCAAATTGCTGTTTTCCTGACACAAAATAGAACCTCTGTATTCTCGTTAGCGCAGCAGACAGACAGGCGTATGGCATTAAGCAGTGTGATCCTACAAGTAGAGAACATCTAAAATGTATGAAGCAAGTGACATTTTGTTTGCAGTGAAATCAGTTCAGACAGTTACTTCAATGCACTGATATATGACTTCAGGATTGTTGTTTTTTTTTGCTGATAATGGATAATTAGCATCATTTATTTAGCTAAAAAAAATGTATTTTTATTTTAAACTTTTCATTGCACCAATCCCGGTTATGTTTTCACCAGAGCCTTGCTTGTGTGAGTGCAGTCGAGCCGTATAGCTGTTTGCTGCTATAATAAAGAGCTTTTGCTGGAGCGTAGGTTAGCCACCGGGGCAGTATGTTGCACTCGCCTGTCACAGCTCGATGAGCAGAAGCATTACAGTGGCAATGAGCCTTCAAATCTAGAACAGCCCTTTTAGAGCCGAGATCTCAGCTCAGAGCGTGACTAACATGAGACAGGAAGCAGGAAGAGGATATAAAAACGGATGTCCCTCAAATCATACTGGCCCCAACTGGACTATGGTCCCAACCAGTCATTTCATTAAAATAATTAGAAATGGCATTGTTGTTCACTGATCAGATCCAAAAGTAACACTGACTTCTGTTTTGAATAATAAGTAGTAATAGTGAATCTTTGCCATCATATTAGTGATGTACTTAAGGATAAATATGAGGGAGAATCAAAAAGTAAAGGCAAAATAAATTTTATTTGCTTTAATAGAACTAACTGTGAGAACCTGAACACATCACTTATCCTAATAGTCCCCATGCAAGATGACACATTTGTCGTACTGTTCATCTAGCTTCTGTATTCCTGCTGAGAAGTTTTTCGGCTGCTCCTGAAGCCAGGTGAGCACCACTTCCTTTGCTTCATCATCAGAGGTGAATCTGCAGCCATGCAGCGCCTACTTCAGTGGAGCGAAGATGTGATAATCACTCAGCACCAGATCTGAGCGATAAGGAGGATGTGGAAGATGCTTGAACCTGACCCACTGTACTGTGTACTGTTGCTGCTGCTGTATGGGGATGTGCATCGTCATGGTGCAGCAAGACTGTTTTGGGCAGCATTCCTCTTCTTTTGCTATGAATTGCAGGTTTTAGTTCATTTTGCAGCAATGCACAATAATTTGCACTGTTCACTGTTTGCCCCTGCACTTGGAAATGTACCAGAATAGGCCCCTTCAGGTCCCAAAAGAACGTTAACATGATTGTCTTAAGTGGTGGGCTGACTTGTAATTTTCTTCTTTGCTGGAGAAGATGGAGGTCTCCACTCCATGCTTGGCTTTTGTTCTCCAGGTTATTGTGTAATTTACAAAATTGCTTACCTATTTTTCACAAACTGTTAAAATATTTTTTAGATTCAGATTTCTCATTTTTATTGTATTGTATGCATGCCATTCTTATAATTCTATATGAAATGAAACATCTGCTACACAAATGACTAAATCTAAGAGTAAATTTTAGCATGCTTCTGAAAAAAAAAAAACTCTTCATGCTTTACTTTTTATTTCCCAAAAATTCCAGCGTGGCGTGAAAGAAATGAGTCAAAGCCTTCAAACTGAAAGAAAACAAACCTTCAGAACCCTGCAATATAACACACACTTGAAACCGTCTCCACCAGGCCGAGCTGACCGCAACCTGACAGGCTTTCCCCTTGTGACGGAGTCCACAGGTAATTTACTTTTAAGGGGTGTGTTTGTCAGATGGAACAATTGGTGGGTTAAATAATTAATAGAGGACATTTTTACTGAGGTGTGCCAAAATCATGTAGTCGACCCTAAACCCAGGTCACTTACGCTGAAGCCCAGTGGAGCAGAGATTCACTCTTAGCCTCTGAGCCAAAGAGTCTGTACACAATATTGATTCTGTCAATTGCATGATAGCACAGAGCAGACGCTGAATCAACAAGCTGCTCCTCTGAGCAAACTTCAAATTCGTATTTAGACAGTTTTGAGGTGCGTATACTGTGTATATGTATAGTACGAAGCCCCATGCTTTCTCCAAAAATCAAGCACTAAAACACCCTGAGATCTGTTTTTATTCTTTTACTGTCTAATGTTCAGTAGACAAAGACCTGTGAGCACTTAAGTTTTAATCCAGCGAGGAATATTTAGTCCATGAGGAAGTACTGATGAAAGATAGGAACCACCTGATGGAAAATCAGGGACAAATATACATATTTAGTAGCATAAATGGACTCGGACCAATCTCCCAGCTTATTTATGAAATCCTTCTTCCCTGCTATTTAAGAGCCCCTCCTCCCTGTTTGGGCTAATGCATTTATATTTATTTCATAATGGAATATAAGTCCCCAATCATTTATTTAAAGGCATAAAGATGTAGTTTAAAATATTCAACTAGTGAAGTCGCAGCTGGTAGTGTTGCATGAGCAAATGAAATCTACAAAGAGTCTTGAGGATTGTGGGATACTTTCAGTAGAAGAGAGCATGGCATGTTGTCATGCTTTTCCCAGTTTCTTACATTTGTTGACCATGATGCTTTACAATAATACATGTCATAGCAAATGAAAAAGTCCCCAGTATGGATTTTGTATTCATTATATTTTCACATCTTACTTCAATACAGTGTGTGTGTGTGTGTGTGTGTGTGTGTGTAGATGTATACTGCCTTTCACACTAGATTGTGAATGTACATACAGTACCAGGCAAAGGTTTGGACACCTACTCATAGGTTGTGCTTTATTTTGATTATTTTCTACATTGTAGAGCAATACTGAAGACCTATGAAATAAGACATATGAAATTGTTGTGACCCAAAATAGTGTTACTAAATATTTCGTATTTTAGATTCTTCAGTGTAGCCACTGTTGACATTGATAGTTTTGCACACTCTTGGCATTATCTTAACCAGCTTTAAGAGATAGTCACCTGCAATGCTTTACAATTAACAGGTAAGCCTTGTTAAGTCAATTAGTGGAACTTCTAGCCTTCTTAATGCATTTGAGATCATCAGTTGTGCTGTGTTAGCACACAGTACTGTTAGGGTTGCTATACAGTAAATAGTCCTGTTCAACAAAAGTAGTAATCTATATTATGTGAAGAACTGCTCACCTAAGGAAAGAGAAATGACAGACCATCGTTGCTTTAAGACACGAACTGTCTTTTGAGTAATAAAAGTAAAGAAAGACCTTAGAATTAGAAGGTGCATCCAAACTTTTGACTGGTATTTTTGTACACAGATGCTTAGTAAATATAAAATTCCATATACAGTGGAACCTCTGGTCATGAACTTAATTCGTTCCGAGACTGTTCATGACCCGAATAAATTTTTCCAATTGAAATGAATGTAAATACAGTTATGTTTCAGGCCTCAAAAACATGTTTTTAAAGTGTGTTATAGGTTTATGTGTGGCAATAAAACATGGAATAAAATTAAAATAACCTTAATTGTAGAAAAATAAAACTAAGTTACATAAACAGATGATTTTAATGCGCGTTACCTTTGCAGTGGATATGTAGTTGCTGGCGTAGGGATATGGTGGCGGTTCTCATGTTTTGCATTTGTTTCTTTCTTTCTTTCAACTGTTATACACTTAGGCTTCTTACTCTCACTACCATTTCCACTTTCTTGGGACCCATAATGAAGGGTTATAGTTAAAAAATGCATAGAAACACAACAAAAATGCTTTTTTAATGCGTTTTAAGCACAGAAAAAAAATCAAAGCTTGAAAAATTCTTAATTATACAAAAACTTACTGTAAACAACCAAGAAAATAAACCTCGCATGAGTCGAATTCTGGCGTTAAGGAAGTGAGGAGGAAGATGGGTGGGGAGGAGGTTACTGTACAGCCAATAAACACACATCTGACCAATTAAAGGAACGCGCATGTCTTTGCTATACACAATTGCACAATGCACAAACGGAAAATGGGAAAACATTGGTGCGTACGAAGCGGAAGGGGAAAATAGCCGAGTCTGTATTTGTTCGGCACCCAATTATGTGGTCATGACCAGGTGCAAAATTTGGTGGATTTTGTTGTCGGGAACCAATTTGTTCGTTTTCAGAGGCATTCGTGACCTGATATATATGTTAACACATGTATACTATATATGATGTACAATATATAGTTATATAATAATCGAGTTATAATAACATTTAATGCTATTATCAGAATCCTAATAACTACACAAGAGCCATTTTTTTTTACTTTTATCCTCATATTATATAGTTAATGTTATGTGTGCTAAACCTTGAATTTAATTTAACTGTAGACATGTAGACATTTAACCTCAACTAATGTCTGCAAAAATATTGCATTTATGGGTTTATTATGATTCCAGATTTTTTTCTTTTTTAATCTAGGCTGCGAGTTTATCCTGATCTGCTAAATCAGGCTTATTTACATGCATGTATTGACTAAATTTAGTCCAATTTCTGTTCAAGCTTATTCACAACACAGTATTTTTTTTTCTGAACACACAAGTACAAAACTGCAAAAAGTAGGTCAACAGACTGTGGTGCTAGGCTTGCTTTCCTGGTCTATAGGGAGGTCTGTACCCATTTGTGTGTCTCACCTTTCCTTGGTATGCTACCACATCAGGGCCATATTGTAACTATATTATCTAAATAATACCATGAGTAGACCTGGGACACATCTCAGCTACAAGAGAGCAAGATTTAGAAAGGGTGAGGGATTGTAAAGAAGACTTGCACAGGAGAGTCTCTCGGAGATCATGTCCGTCGTGTTGAGTAGCTGGCGTTCGTTATTTAATTCAGCTGCTCCCCTGTAATCTGCTGAATCCACGGGCTTGAGCACCTCTGCGGCTGTGTGCTCCAAGGCTGTGCAAGCTGTATGCTTTTTGAAGTGCAAATGTGATGGCAGGGCATCGGTTGATGGCCTTGGCTGTGACACATGCACCCTGCGGCTAGGTCAACAACATCAGGGCTCTTCATGCTAGCACCACCTCCACGGGGACCCCCTGGATGCAGGTTTTTACCCTTCAGCGCTGCTGCTGAGGACCACAGTCCTTTGCTGCTCCGGTGCTCATGCCGACACTGTTATCCCACCCTTGCTTTCTGTCCTTTAGACCCTCGGATCAGGTGGGTCTTATTCTAGCTGTCAGTAAGGGTGAAAAAGGTTTCGACCTGGATCGTCTTGGACCCCCCTAAATGTCTCCTTATTTTCTTTCGCCACTCCCATTTCCCTGTTCTTGATCTGTGACTCTTCACCATCCGAGTATGCGATACCAGCCTGGAAATCTGCCCAGTGCCCCCAAAGGCTCAACCCCTCTCCAGATAAATTAAACTGCTGGAATTGAAGGGGGCAAAAGCTGGGAGGTGAGTTCAGAAGAGACCCTCACCTTGACAGTTACTGTTTAATTAGCCAACTGGGCTTCTGAGGCCTTGAGAAATGGCAGTGTGTATCCGAGCTTCTTAATCCCAACCTGCCATAAACGAGTCCCAGCTCACCTCCTATCCAGCTCAGGGTGGAGGGGTAGTGAGGGAGGAAGAGACTACAATGTTCCTGCCGAAAGTCCTAAATCTCTCCTCTATTTCCCCCTCAAGTCTCGGGAGGAACCATTTTTAATCCTGTTCCTCTTATTAGATGCATGATTTTATTGATTTCTTTTCCCTTCCTCTCTTTATGGCAGAACTGTTATTGTGGCAAAGGCGAAGAAAAGGACTGTTATTTAGACCATAGAAGAAAAAGATGCGTGGTATGTGGGATTCTTCAGCTCCTCAGAAGTGTCTTTATCACAAGCCACGCTGACATAAAAATGATCAAAACACTCCATCTCGGCATTTCTTCCTTCCATTCTTCATCCCTACACTTCATCAATGTCTATATATCACACATAATATGGAGACATGTCTGCATGGCCGTAATAGAAATGAGAACAGGGTCTGCATCTGCAGTGAATACGAAGCACAAATCAAACCCAAGTGTTGCTTGATCTAGACACATTGCCTTAGTAACTCAAGAAATTTGGAATAAAAAGGGGTTGTAAGATGCTCAATCAGCACCGTATTACTTTGATGCAGGCTTGAAAACAGTTCTCATGAGCAATCAGTCATGTTAAAACAAGCAAGCCTGATCTCACGGGAAGTACATTGTACATTCGCAATGGTGATATCTAAATGAAGTGCCTCAGCATTGAAAGGACATCTTTACTTGTCAACAAGAAGAAGACAAAGAGAGGAAAACGACAGCAACTATATAGATACTGGCACCCCACTCCTTACAGAGGCCGGCATGCACGAACAGGCCTCTCCACAGGATCTTGCAATTGTATCTTTGACGTGTCATGATGACAGATGTTTGAGTCCACTATAGGTGTGGACATCATCCCCCTGAGTGAGGTCTGGACTTGGGATATGCCTCTGCTTGAGATATAGTTTGGAGCTTTTATTTTGTGGTAGGAGGCTGCTGTTTTTTTTTTTAACGGTTCATATAGCATAACTCTCCAACTGAATCACAGCTGAGAGTCTGGCACGGCACCTATCAGGAGCGTTTTCCCAAGGTGTGAAATGCTGTCACCTTCATCCGTGTCACTTTTTTCCTGCTCTGACATGACCAGCTTTGTGGCCCAGTTAGGCTGAAATGGTGGAACATGTGGCATCAGTCTTTCACTTTCCTTTTGTTTGTGAGGATTGATATGACTTGTCTCTGCAATGGCTGGTTAAATTGACAAGAGCGTTCCATCATTTGCACTATTGAAGGACATTAATCAATCAGGCTGTATCGCTGTTCTTGCAGATGCACTTTTATAAGAAGCTTGGTCATTTATTCATTCATTTCTTTGTTTGTTTTATTTGCTTGTTTGAATAAATAAATAAATAACTTTCTTGATGCACTCTTCAAGACTCAGGGAATATTACAGAACATGGCACACTGTGTGTGTGTGTGTGTGTGTGTGTGTGTGTGTGTGTGTGTGTGTGTGAGAGAGAGAGAGAGAGAGAGAGAGAGAGAGAGAGAGAGAGAGAGAAAGACTAAAAGAAAGAAATCACACCTCTATGTTGATGCTCACCTTAAGAAGACAGCAATTCCATAGCAAGTATCAGGAACTTCTATAGTGGATGCTCACATAATTTATACCCAATGTTAAACTGTTTTTTTTCCTCTTCATTTTATAAATTTTTTCCCAATTATGCTTATGCATGCATATGACAATTATTATTATTATTATTATTATTATTATTATTATTATTATTATTGTTTAAATTTTTTGAAAGCTTTTACCTTCTCTCTTCCTTAACTTGATGATTGAGTGGTGGGGAAAGGAGGTTTTTCACGTCACCATATAGGCTGACTTGGCTCCGTCTTTCACAATACTATGTGACATATTTCATATCCACTCTGATGTCATTAGGCATCTTTTTATGTCAGAACAAAGATAGCGTCAGCCGCAATATTCAATAATTGTACCCGAAAGGAATTGTACATTACATCAGCGAAATCACTCTAGATATATGGTGATCTGCAATCTTGTATTTGAAAGATAGACATTCTGACAGTCAGTAATGCCTCTCTGTGGCCGCCTGGCCTCCTGTCACTGTCTATCCACTGTGTGATTTAATGCAGTGCTGTATATCTGTGGAAAAAAGGCAGGTCGTGCTAAAAGAGTCTGCTGCCAACCCCTGTTACCAACTGTCATACTTTAAATGCACCTTTGTACTCGACTGTGCCATTTTGGCTGGACACTTTGCATTGCGCTACATTTCCTGACGGGACGAGCCAAGCATGTTACCTGATATTTGCTGGCAGCTTTCTTCCTCCCACAGGTTCTGTAAACAAAGAGTAATGAACCCACGAATCTTTCTTAGCCTCAGTGATGATAGACAGATATATAAGCTTGCATTATTATTATTATTATTATTATTATTATTTTATTTATTTATTTATTTTTTGTATTATATTTAAATAAATGTTATTTATTTATTTATTTATTTATTTATTTATTTATTTATTTATTTATTTATTTATTCTTGCCTCTGTGGGGGCTTACAATTAGCTCTAAAGGAAGTAAGGTATCTGAGAGCTGTGCATAAGGCCAATCTGTTGATTAATGCCCTAGATTTACAGGCCGTGATGTTTTCCGCCTCAGCACACCGTCAGTGGAGGAGCTTTTTTTCATGGTTTATTAAATAGAGAGTCATTTTGATAAGTGATGTGGAAAGATACTTTAAGAGGCACAATGACTAGATGGGACTTGTCAGCAGGCCTGGTCTCCTTAAGGGACAGTATTGACATGACAAGGCTGAGAGAGGGAGGGGGAGGAAAGGAGTATTCTGGATGAGCTTCTTCTAGGTGACTCCTGAACACAATAAACCTCGCTTTCCAAGCCACCAGGTGACTCTTTTTATGGATTCAACTTTACTCTCTTGAACGTTAAATGCAAATGAGTTTTATTAGACCCTCAAATGTAAATATGGAATGGGATAACTGGCTGCCATATGCTCTAGAAGGATTTGCAGTGGTACCTTTTGCCTAAAATCATGGCATGAGCCAGATCTGGTAATAATATTTTGCAGATACTGCTGCATGCTATTTCTATCTATACCACAATGCTGTTAATTTCTCTAATTTCTTTGATTACAAGGTGTTAATGATGAATAAAAACATTTAATCATTAATTTTCTACAACCCGAATTCCAGAAAAGTCGGGTTTAAATTAGAATAAAATGAAAACTAAATGAAAACTAAAAGCTACAGGTCTCAAAATAGTTGGGACAGGGGAATGTTTACTATGGTGTAGCATCTCCTCTTCTTTTCAAAACAGTTTGAAGACATCTGGGCATCGAGGTTATGAGTTTCTGGAGTTTT
>JAQLOM010000035.1:9672334-9689166 GCA_030068315.1 Chrysichthys thysi
TTAGAATCAGCATGTCGAATTTTATAAGGTACAGGTGACAGAATTCCAGTAGCAAAATGACTGTTGACCAGTGTTATTTGTGTATATTTTGTGGAGTAAAACTAATTAAGAAGGTATTGGAGTAGTGGGGTATTTTGAACCTGTACCAGGCTCAAATGTACTATATATGATGAGTGTGATGATGAAATGTACCATATATGATGATGCACATTTAGCACAAATGTACTATATATGATGAGAATGGTTTACATTAATTGATTATTTTCTGTGCAATTGTAATGAAGTGTCAAGTGACAGGATTTCCATTGTTTTTCTCTCTTACAAAAAACACGGGTCAAGCTGACACTTTATATTTAATGACTGCATCCAAAACTAAGTGGGGCTCTGTCTTCCATCAAGGAGGTGTAACTTGCCAGAGGTAACTTGCCTTGTCATTTGCATTAATAACGTCAGTGATCTACTGCACTCTGCTTCTATGATCGCCCTGTCTGCATGCTGACTGTAGAATGAGATATACACCCACATTCACCAAAGCATACACATATAGAGAACCAGTGGGTCGGCTCTCTTACTTGAGCTAAAGGCAGGATTGTTTTACATGCAAATCCTTATCACTAGTGGCCCACCAGTGTGTCTACCAAAACCACTGATCTTAACCATCATGCTTTGCCAACTGTCACTGCAGCCAATATGCATGTCATTTTATCAGGTCACAACTTCAATGTACTTGTAAACTCACTTGAGAGTGCTTTAATGAAATTGGTACCTAGTCAAGAGCCTATACTAATCTCCTCTGAGCCCTGATCTTTATTACACGGTTTCATTGTTTCAAACAGCTGTTGAATTTGGCTCATTCCCGCTGCCAATCGCACTACTATGTACTCCGTTGGACTCAACTATTCACCCTCATCTTTCATAGTAGCCAAGTTAAGCCATATACACGTTTCTGTTCCAATGGAAACAATCAAGCAAATATATTTACCTTTTTTTTTCGTTCTAGTGGACTGAAACACCAGGCCTGCTGCAGCAATACAGCAAATGTGCACGCTTTGCACTTTCTGGAAGACTGAGTCCTTGAGTTTGCTGTCTACTTTGCTTCTGCATCTTTAACACAGCATCTGAGAAAGGTAATCAACAACGATCTAATCTTATAACCTGGGAAGCTGACTTCACGCATTGCTGTTGGCATTATGCTGAGTTAAGGAAGGGTTTCAGGTCTTAACACTTTTGGACATTTGGAGTAAACCGTTTGTCCTGAAAATTCAAAAACTTGAAAAAATGTAAGCAATTCGCAAGCTATGAAAGTAACCATACTCACAGCAGTGCCTCAGCAGTGCCCAAACTGTTCCATACAAAATGGAAAGGTCTCTTTTCCAACAAAAAATAAAGCAAAAATAAGACTATCAATACATCCTAATTATTACCAAACAAGATGAGCCCACCAACACACAGTCCTTCAATACTGCAAATTTATTAACAGGTAAAATAGCCTTTCGATGAACTCAGCAAGGAAACATGAACACAAAAAGACCACCCTGACAATCCAGAACATGAGGAAGTAAAACTGCTGTCAGTGAAGTTATGTCTCTGATTTAGTGCGAGTCTGTTATTGGGAGGAAGAATTATATTATCGCGAACAATGCAGGCCTCGATTGCATAATGCCTTTCAATAGGGTGGTGATAGCAGTTTTGTCCTGTTAGTGAGCAGATCATCATAGTTCTTGTTGGTCATTATCTTGATTTCTTTGTTATGTTTGCGAATTGCAAGCAAAGGAAAAGCAGCAGGACACATCCTACATGGCACAACTTTCAGTTGTTAGGAAAGGAGCACATGTTGAAAATATGAGCTTTGGGACTGGTTACTGCAAATCTGCGGAATACTCAAGGAAAAGATCAATAATAAATAAAGAATAAGAAAAAGAAGCAATACGAACAATAAACGCATCAGGAGGAAAAAAAAAAAAAAACCCAAACGGATGGTTTTGATTTTAACATCAAATGTCGTCAATGTCTGCTTCTTCTTTGGTCTAAGCATTATCTCCTCATCCTATTTCCTAGATCATATTTTTCCACCATCAACAATTATTTAAAAATAAGAAACAGACTTGTTATTGCGCTACGGTTATATCCAAAAATCAGTATAATACAGACTACTGTTGTGCATTTGCCTACACAAATACAGAGTGGTGGACTGGTATTTATTAGGTCCCGCAAAGATTTGTTGCCAAAGATCTGTCCGTGCCCCATCCTCTATCAAATTCTCTTACTTTCATTTTCTTGCTCTCTCTGTTTCTATTATCCTGTCTCTCTCTCTGTGTCCAGCTGAATGCCCATGGCATGCCCGAACTCGCCTTCTCATTGACGTCCACCAAACACTGGAGGCCTGGGCCAAAATAATTTGTATCTGCTCAATAAATCATTAAAGACTGTCATGCCGTGTCCTGCGCCCTCTTTGCTCGCCCTTTTCCCTCCCTTTCCCTCAGCTCTCAAAGGTCTTGTTAATGTTTCAAAACCGCACATAAGACGCAGCAGCCAGACGATTAATTTGAAAGATACCCACAGGGCACCTGCAGGATTTTTTCTTCCCTGACTTCTTTTGCTTCTGTAGTGTTAACACCTAGTGCTTTCAGAGCGAGGGAGAAGGCGGAGGGTATAGGGGAGGAGGGGGAGCTGGGAGAGAACCGTACAAAGTGTACCCTCCAGTTATATAGCTGAGCTCTTTTACCCCAAAACAGTCTTTTGATGTGTGCAATATGTCGAAGCAAAATGGGTTAAATGCTTTTAATGCAACAGTTTTTTTTTTAATTGCAGGAGGTAGCAAGAGCGGGTTAGAGTAAGAAACTTGCACTGAGTGACAAAATACTTCTAGTATACGTGCTGGGAAGTCTCTGGATCCAATGTGACCCTTAGCGGGATGAATCTGTAAATATGCATGTTGGAGTTATGGAAGCATGAGAAGGCCACAATGACTTCTTCGGGGTATCCAGAAGCACACAGTTTCACATAATGTCTGGCTTAATGTCAGTGACCTGTGAATATTTGTTTGAAATGCCATAAACTTGTATTTACCACCAGAAGAAGTAGGGCACTTGCTGAGAAAAGACATGGGCATTGTGACACGCGTCCTTGCTATGATGTGCTTGCTGACTCGTGCAAAAGTGTCCTCGCAAGTCAATTTAAGATGCACAAAAACTAACAAACTGCAAAAGAAGATGCTTTTTATGCAGTAAATGCCTTCTGGAAATTGTCAATACCCTTAAAAAGTGTAATGATTTCTCATCAGTGCTTGAATGAACCGTAAAAGCACCTTTTGAGAGTATTGACATTTACACAGTCATGAGCAGGAGAACTCCTGCCTCCATATTGCAGCTGACGGCTGCTTATTTCAAAATGGCAAAATGAAAAGAACAGACGAAAAACATGGCCTGTGAGCGGAGTGAAGGAAAACTAAAGCTGTGTGCATTTATTCCAGATAAAGAAGGCACAATAAATAATGGATTGCTACTCATTAATAATTTGATAAAAAATATCCTAAAGCAGTTCCCTGATTGTACAATATTTTCTGTGTCTATCAGATAAACCCTCATTTATTTTCAAAAACACCAGCATGCCTGTGTGTTGTAAATTTGCATACTTTTACATCACTTATTTCTTTTCAGAACTTTAATATTTGAGGCACAGCAAGCAAATACTTTCATTCCTGTGCACAGATTTGGCAATGGTTAATAATACAAATTGAACCCTGGGTCTAATTTACTGTCTGTCTTGTGGTCAGTATATTAAAAGCAAAATCTTCGTCTGTTTGTGGTCATGGTTTTAGTGCTACGTGCATGATCTCTAGTGGTAGCTTGGGATTAACTAATAGGTGGAATCTTCTGGACTTGCCCTTAAGCAAAGTATTTAAAGTGGCTTCACAGAAAACCAACCACATGAATCAATAATGGGCCAAAAGCACTTGAACTGCCTACTGTATTTTCCACTGTGGCAAATGTTCAGCGTTCCTCTCTTTAGGAGTTAGCCAGGAAGAGGTACGGTGCTAGAAGACGAATGCTGTGTGTCTGTGAATGGCTCATTAAGATCATGTGTACTCTCCAGACAGGCCTGGTCAGAACTGAACATCATGCTGAGGGCTACCATTGCTTTAACTCTGCCCAAAAAGTGAAAGATGTTGTATATCGTCGAGTTTTGCCATAACTATTTCACCACGGATGAGCTTAGGAGGTGATGGTGATGGTCAGTACGAGCCATTGCCTATTAAACTGTTCGGACCCCCGCCAGCAGCAGGTAGAGGTGAACTTTTCAGTGAAATGATGCTTCCTGACATCTGCCCAAACAGTGCTTAGCCAAACACCAGGAAGGCTGTTTGTGAGAATCTATCACAGTCGAGGGCACTGTTTGTGGCAATCGGTGCGCATCTGTGGTGAAGATGTGTGGGGTTTAAGGGGATGGAGGGATGAGGGTGGGGGGTGTTGAAGCAATCTGGTTGGAGCAGAGGGTTATTGAAGGGCTTCTCACAGTGTTAGTTATGCTTAGCTGACTGACTGGAAATCAAATATTGTGATGTTCTCGCCTGCCTCTCAGAGCACTGGATCGGTCAGCACACAGCGAGAGGCCTGGTGTGGGCAGATCACTGCTGCTCACATCAGTAAGACTCCATTTGTACTAAAAGGAGGCAGATAAATGTCTTTCCTTCCACATTCATCTTCGGTCTCCACCGCACCTAGGCTGTGATATGAATGCTTATTGTTTCTACTGATGAAAAATTGAAGATACAAAAGGGTTGGGGTGGGAATATAGCAATATACTAGGGCTTAATGCATTGACACTATAAGTATTTGGATTTAAATCCAAAGTGGGTGTGACCTGATTCCCCCACCCCCCCTATAAACACTACCACTTTTCTAGAGGTTCGTAATTGGTCTAGAGATGTGCATATTTTTTCCTCAGTCCCTGCTTTTTTTCAGGACTTTTTTAAAATTGGAAAACGCATACAATCACTTACATTCATGCCTATGCCTCGCTTGCTGTATAAATTCTTTTTTTAAAGACTTAGATAGCATGGTAAAGAGATCCCGTAGTAAATGTGTGTTTAAAAAATAATTGCAGTCATGCATTCACATTATTTGGATTAAAGCTGGAAGAGTCCTGAATCTCAAGTCTTTTTCCATCTCAGACTTTTTTTTTTTTTTTGCTATTGAAACATGAACAGTGAACAGTATTTGAAGGTATCACAAAAGACCTGGATTTGACAGCCAAAAGTGTGTTGACAGTCAATTTTTTTTATTGTGTGTTTTTAGCTGAAACAAAGCATTCACAGATACCTGATCGTATTTCTTAACACTAGAAGAGAACAGATTCAACACTGTTTAATTTTGACAAGGTCTTGTGGGATAGGCTTCAGTGTCATGACCAAACGGTACAGTGCAAAGCCGCCTTTGTATAGAAGAAGCAAGATATTTGTTTATACTTGATGCACTTTTGTCAGGGATTTTTTTTTTTAGTCGTGCTACTCCACTAGCTTTTGTTTATACCCATTTTGATGCATATCAGTATTTTAGTACTTTGTTCACTGATTCCTCTTAATGAAACCCACTTTTATTACAGCTCCTACTAAAGGCAATAGTGATCATTTATGAGTTTGCCCCAAATTCTGCCTCACATTGCAACATTTTACTACTGTCTCCAAAATATGTTGAACATGGTATGGTTTTAGTTGTGATGTCAGTCAATGTTTCTGTGAAGGCACTTCATCAGGTCTTCATAAGATTTGCCTCATTTAAGCTCAACTGACTGGCCCTGCATACTTGCTCCTGGAGTATTGGGAGCTTACACAAGGCCTAAATGTCAAGGAGCTAAAGTGGTGGTCCTTAGGAAGATTAAATAAAGAACACTGATTACACTGTAAGAATACACTTTTGATCTTGAGGAGAAACTAACACCGGGCAGTGAGTGCTGGCCAGCTGGAATGTTAATGAATTTTCCTGTACATATCAGACACAGTTAAAGGCGCAGTCATCAATTCTAATCTAATACACTTCTTATACACTTTTTTTTTGTCAAATTCAGTGACGAAATCTTCCGCTAGATGTGTGTTCTGTTTGTGCACTAATAAAAGTCCCGTATCATACACAGCCCTGGCTCTGAAAATAAGAAACAAATAAAGTGACTTGCAGTGAGCAACACAGCACTGTTCCAGCCGATGAACAACAGGGGATGTATGTGCTCATGCACATCACAAATGCCCCCGTTGCTGATTTGGTTAGAGGAGAGAAGGGGATGGTGTTGTTGGAGTTGTTGCCTTAGCAATACCTGTCCATGAATGGGGTGGAGGGGGGCTTCTGAAGGTGCAAAGAAGGGGGTGTGTCTTTGTTTTGCTGTTGTGTTTAAATAACAACAATTTTCTTGCAGTATCGATCACTTCCTCTCGAAATGAAAGGGAGAGAGAGAGAATGACAGAGAAAGGATTGCTTTCTTTGATTGTCAAACTGCTACACTGACCTGCTTAGTGACAGCTTAGAAGAAGAAGTCACACTATACACTCTAAACACACATAACATCTACTGTTTTGACACAAAAGATACTTTTCAGAAGGACACAGCAACTCATAGAAGGGTTTCCTTTGTTCATCCATTCATCTTCAGTGAGCACTTTATCCTGGTTGGGATCTGGAGACCATCCCAGAAAACCACGGCTGTGTGCTAGTCTATTGCAGGGTACATAGTTAAACTATTAACAAATGAAAACAGAATAAAACAGTATTTCTGATCAAGCTTCACACACACACACACACACACTTGACATCATCTCAACCAGCTTTATGAGGGAGTTTCACCCAAGAGCCCCCCTGCCTTTAAGTTTAGGTCAGCCCAGTTCTTTGCTGCTTCTCCTAAGTTTGTGTGTGAGAGACACAAAGCTTGAACAGGAACACACCTGTCTGAGATTTTGTAGTTTCTCTCAGGGGTTCCTAAGCCTAAGATTTAAACCCCTCTCCTCCATAACTCAATAAACAAAACTCCACAAAGATCTGCCCATCTTTCTTACAATGGCATAAGAGATGAGTGCAGACTGAAAAGATTGGGTTTATTATTATTATTATTATTATTACTACTACTACTACTACTAGTACTACTAGTAGTAGTAGTAGTAAACTGAGGGAGGATGAATTGGCCATGTGTTTCAATCTGTTTAAGAAGTCTAGTGAGTATTCTGCTATGTGTATTGCCATGTTTAATTTGTGTAGTTTATTCCATTCTAAGTTAATTATTTGCTGTCCTTTGGGAGTCCACATTGAGTATGTATTGTTTATTATTGTTGTTGTTGTTGTTGTTATAATAATTATTGTTTTATTATTTACTCTTAATTTGTAAATTGGTTTCAGCTGTCACAGATGTAAGAGTTTCACATGCACAAACTTTTAAAAAATTCATTCCTTTTTTCACCAGAAATTTGTAAACTTCTCAACATATTTTTTGAAGTGATTTTTTTTTTAACTCAAAAGTATCAAATGTACAAACTAGTATATATTCTTCCACAATGTCATGCACGTGATAACAAAAATAATCTTAAATAGTGTCCTTGTTTATATCCTTGCAGGAAGAAATAATTAATGGCACAAATACATCAGGAATCCTAATCACATAGGGAAAATGCATGTGGACAATATGACGAGAGCTTGGAAGCACGACGAAGGGGTGATTGACAATTAGATATGCTTATGGTAATGAAAAGAAATTCTGAGTCTTGATATAAAGAGGAATCATCTGGTATAAAAGTGTGAAAGATGAAATATTAGTTTCTTTCATTTTCAATTAAGCTCAAATAATAAAATTTCCATCTCAAGGATGAATTCTAGGTCACCTAGAATCCAGCGTACTCTTAATTTTCGGTATTATTTATTATTTTTCAACACCAACTGCATGAATTAAGCTGTCAGTGCCTTCAGATGCGTGTCTGTTTTTGATATACTCATGATAACAGTAATAAAACAGTGGGTGGCACTCTGAGCCTATGACTAGCTTAATGTTTCGTGCTGAAATACGAGCGGGTTCACACTGGTCACCATATTGATTAAGGCTAAATGAGCCCTAACAGCACTTAGTGCTGGGAACTTGTTTGTGTCTGGTAGTGTCAGGGGGCATTTCCACCCCTGAGGAGCGTGAGCCGTGCACTGGATTGAGACGCGGCCCTCATCTCTGAGAGCCATCATTATTTTGAGGAAGAAAAACCTGGTTTGACAGATGAACTGGGGCCGGAGGAAAAAGCACATCACCAGCACGACACATAACAAGCTCTCAGAAGAGAGCAGCGGCCCTTCATTACTATGGTAACCACAGCCAAACACACTCACAGCAAGGATCTCTTTGTTTTGGTACAAAGCAGGTAATGATTTAGTTTGATGGGAGACTACTCTAGGTTTATAGGTATTAGTGTGTGGCTGAGGGATCAGTGCTGTTGTTATAGTAATTTAAAGAACTGAGATATATTTAGGTCTGATTGCTCTCCAGGAGACATGCTACAAGGTTAGGAGGAGGCAAACAAGGGTCTAAGTAAACTGTTCTATTTTGAGAAAATTATTTTTAGCAGGTGACAGACTTGTAGTGGACTGGTGTCACTTGTTGGTAATGCTACATGCTAATTTGGTTAATTTTAATAATTGCTAATTTACTTAATGATAAGCAAGTACGTTTTTGTATATGCATATAAAAGTGAAAAAATTCTTCTTAGAAATTTACTCATCACCTGAAGTCATTTATACTGACTTGCTGTGCATTATGTCTAGTCATTAATAATGTAACACAAGGCCACTCTATCTATCTAATTTCTGGATCTTTATTCTGAACTGGAAGCAGGCAAAGCTGAAGTCTGGAGGGCTTTCTTGGTTTTTGTTTTTTTGTTTTTAAATGAATGTGAATCATACTTCTATACGTGTAGGAAAAAGAAGAGTTTTCATTCATAATAATAATAATAATAATAAGAAGAAGAAGAAGAAGAAGAAGAATAGTAGTAATGTCTTTCCAAAACAAAGAACTATCGTTCATAGTTAACGCCAATCACCACCTATTAATATTAGTGTTGTCAACATTAACGTGTTAGTGCTTGCAATTAATCTGGAAACCTTAATACGTTGTTGTTGTTTTTTTAATGCAAATTAATTGTATACTGTCAGCTTCTCCATTTTCATGAAAACTGAGTGGCTCGCTAATTGGTTGTTTCTTCTCACATGGGATGCAGTGAGCTTTCAACATTCAACATTCAAAAAAGTTTCAATATTTTTATCTGGTCATGCACACGTAGTGCTCAACATGCCTGGAAAAAAGACAGCTCAGGACTCAAGTGAGTGGCACATGGCACTGAAAAAAAAAAAAAAAGTTTTCTTGCATGCTTGTTTGTTTCAGTTTTCTTAGGTTCTTGTATTCCCAGGTTTTATTTTCAGTTTTCAGCTCTTTGATGAAGTGCCTGCTTTAGCTTGTGTTTAGTTGCACTGTCATTAAAGCTCATTCCTGCACCTGCATCCCGTCTCTCTGCACTGCTGATCACATTACATACATTAATCCCAGCATCCTCCTGTTTAATTTGGGTGATATTACTTTGCAAGCTTAGAGGCAAGCTGTTTGTTTACATTTACTTTGCAAGCATTACATTACATTATATGCACATTACATTGTTCTTTATGTGGTTGGAAGCTACTTAGGTCTGTAATTCTTTATGGATGTTGTGGGAAGTGTTGAGCGCTCTTTGAGACTTTTCCAAATCAGAAATCATCAAAGCCAATATGTTTTACTAAAAAAAAAAAAAAAGCAGTTTGTAAATCATATCTTTGTTCCAGAACCACAAATGTATGTTTCACCATCCAAAGAATACAAGTAAATGCTACCATTTTAAACTTTTTAAACTCATGAGTAATGATTAATCACAGACTATTATTGTGATTAAATTGATTCGGTTTTTTTTTAACGACTGACACCACCAATTAATATTTTATCAGCTTTGCTTCATTTTTTTATTGGAGGGGGGGGGGGGGTTAAATTCTCAAAAGAGCAGGCAAGTTCACTGGTCACGCTGTCAGTCAAAAATGGTGTCTTGTGTTTTATTATAATGCTTGTATAAATTTATATTAAAAAAATATAGTTTCTTTTGCTAACAATCAAGAACAATAAAAAGCAATGGTATCCTGTGCTGCACACATTGTGCTGTCTGTTTTGGCTATATGGAGTGTTGGCAGGGTTTAAATCAGGCAAGCCACGAATGAAAAACCACACCAAATTATTTGTATTGTATTGAAATGCATATCTCTTAATTTGTTATAATGTATACATACTCAGTTACATCCCTAATCTTCAACATTCCCTGTCCAATTGTACCTTTGCACAAATAATGCACAGTAGAGGCTAACTATAATTTTACTTTTACTTCATCTAATTATGCCAAGGTATAACCATATAGTCTTTTTTTTTTTTTGAACGCTAATGACTTCTTGATGTATATATGTAATAATAGGGGTTGTTCATGTGGTAAACTAGGCATATTAAGCTTCTGTTGTAGGTATTATTAAGCATCCCTGCACAAACACCATATGGTTCCTTTGTCAGTATTGGTTCCGTAACCTCTCAGGTCAAAGCCCTCCATCATAACGCTGCTTCATTTGCATGAACGAGCACGGCTGGGAAAAGAACCGTGTGTTAACAAATGGGACCCAATCAGCCAGACTCTGCGTTCCCATTCCATGTCTTTCTTTTGACTTTTCTGCTTCTGCTATCATTAGCTTTAGAGATACGAGGTTAATGAAATCCGATCAGGTGGTATCTGTGGTGAGGCTTTGAATTTAAATCCAAAGGTTTTTGGAGGAGAGATGTTGAGAAGGAAAAGAAAAAAAAAAATCCACTGGTATCAATCAATCTGTTCGGTCGCTTTCATTTGCAGAACAAGCACCGAATAACTTGGCACCGGGAGGAGTGAGGCTAAATCAAAGAATCAAAGCGTATAAATAATGAACTCTAATTAGCGGCGTGTAGGAGAGGTGTGATGTCTGTCTGGATGGCAGCTCTCCACTCCTTCCTGAACCTCTGCTTCTTCTTGAAATACGCCACTGAGAGGGGAAGTCAAAAAACTTCTCTGTGAAGGGATGAAGGTGGGAGTAGGGAAAGGAGGGGTACATGATGGCTTCTGCGATCGCTAATTGAAATCGGAGAGAACACATGCATACGCATAGAGTTAATTAAGAAAGAACCTGTTCCATCGTGAAAAGTACGGAGTACCTGTGTATAATCATTTTTAGTTATTCATTTATCAAACGAAGGTGTCGAGTGTTTTCTTCGTTTTTTGTGTGGAAGGAGAGGAACCTTAATTAGCATCACAGTGGGACTGTGATATCCCAGCACCAACACCCAAAACCAAGCCAACAAAAACAACTACACACACGCTCACACATACCCCATGAAACCAGCGCAGTGGCCCATGAGCTGGGAGATGTCCTTATGTTTCAGTATGTTGCATCATGGTGGATTATCTAACCAGCACAAATGTCATTGTGCCAACAAACATCTCTTGGACCTGGGGGGGTAAATTAGTCTCTTGGATCACACCATGTTGTGTTAAGAAATACTCGCTGATGATTGTGCTAAGCTAGTAGCCTGCTATCGTGCAAACGCCTAATGAGGAGTTGGTGTTCTCGCTTTTCAAAACAATGGTGTTCGCAGATTGGAGTATGTTTTATTTATCTTGGGTAAAGGGAAGAGTCTGATTAGGCCTCATCTATTCCCCAACCCCCTTAGCTCATGATGTGTGAATAGGAGGCACAGTTTGATTTATCTGCTTGACCTTTTGTATGTAAAGGATATACTTTCTGCACAACAGTAATGTGACTGCAAAGAAAAAGAGGTCATGGCTGATAGAGAGCCACTTCCTCTTTATATTGTCTCTAGTTTTGCAAGCTAGGATAGCAGCTTAGGATACAAAGCTAATGTGTAGCTCGAGAAATATACATATATGCAGTCAAAAGATTGTTTGATTGATCGCTTGTCGGTGACGTACATCTATGCAGACGATAAAATTCTATTAGCATAATTTGTATTTTCCCTTCTTGCAGATGGCACCATGAACAAATCAGCGCAGTTTGTGATGTCTTTTGATCATGTGTTCATCCCGTTTCTGTGTCTGTCTCCTCTCAGCCAGATTGCACAAGATGATCTGACCTGATTGACTTTAATTGCAGGCTGATTTCTTAACTGTTCATATGCCCCATTTTACTAAAAGAAAGAGAGTATAAGAAGTAAAGAAAGCCATTGTAAATGTAGTCCAAGTGTGTGTGATCTTAGCAGTCTGATGTGTTTCATATTTCTGTTAACATTATTCACAATTAATATCATTAAAGAACATTTCTGTACTGAGATGCATTGAGTATTATGGCCTTGCTAAATCCTTGAATCTGGTTTGTGAGAATATGGTGACTTGTAAATTCATTTCCTGTAACAGCAGTTCTGACACCAATGCCAATGCAGGGCAGCTCACCGTGGCAAATGTGCTCATTCAAATATGTTAACATGTCAGTAGTCACAACTAATTCACCCTGATTTGTATAGCATATGCCATCAGACCTATATAAGCCTCGAGGTCTTTATACATACAGGTCAACGCCAATGAATGATGCAAAAATATGAAAAATCCTTGACAAATCTAATGCAATATTAATAGTAAATGAGTAAAGATTATGCGAGCATTCCACAAAAACAATCATGTGATGATGGAATCGACAAGCGATGGTGAGTTTGTGTTTATTCTTTAAGAAAAAAAATGGGAATAAAGAAACTCTGGGTACAGAGTTCTTGGTTCAGGAGTTGAAACTCTCGTCACAGACGAGAGGCTATGGATGCTTCCTTCTCCTATTTTTTCTGGGCATTGTCTTTAAAGTCATTATTTTTTATCTTTTTTTTTTTGTTTCCCTTGTCAAACAGCACTGGGTTTTCAAACCCAAAATGAATGATGGACTCTACCACGCCTACAGAAGTGTGATGATTTTTCCACAACCCTGAACCCGGATTGGCTGAATGCATATTACGTTTATGGACAAAATATTTTAAATAAATAAATAAATAAATAAATAAATAAATAAATAAGCCTATTATGGAAAGAAGAAAAACCACGAACATTGCTTTTTCACACACAAACATTCAGCTTTGATGTATAAGTGTTATTTTAGGGGATAGGTGTTAAAAAAAAAAAAAGGAAACTCGGTTCAAAAATCGTGTGTGTGTGTGTGTGTGTGTGTGTGTGTGTGTGTGTGTGTGTGTGTGTGCAAAGACAACAATTCAAAACATTTTTTATTTATTGGTATTTAACTGGGATTTAATGGATAGGTTTCTGTAAGTAGCTGTTTGACTGATGGAATGAGTCACCAGTGTCAGGCAATTGTAAAAGTCAAATCTAAAGCGGTCCCTTTATGCTTAAAGCTACACTGACAACGAAAGGTCTTGTGCTTCAACAATACGAGTTTGACCTTTTTGTCTAATCAACTTTAAAAAATAAAGAAATGAGAGGCTGGAGAGAGAATATCTATCTATACCTGCTATAATATAAGTGGTAATCATACATTTTTTGTGTGATCCACAGTATTAAATATAAACTCATGAAAAGTAAAAGATACCATGTTTAAAGAAATCACAATGCTTTGCATATTTCTTTGGTATAAGAAGGAAAAACACTTGAGGATGTGTTGTTATGGGGAAATAATCAACTTCAAGGTGAGCAGTAGCTCAGGATTGCATCGAGCCGTATCACGCTACCCCAACAACGATTTATTTTCCTGTAAAATCACGCCTTGTTGGGTTTTATGCCTTATTTATATCTTACCCTAAGAAGCCATCAAATCTAGTTTGAAATGAGAGATTGCTTTAAATATTAATTTACTTTGGGCAGTACTTCAAAACCAAGTAACAAGGAGATCTCAGGAGGTGTCTGTTCTTAAGAGAGTGAAGGAGACAGATAGACAGGGAGAGACAAAGAGACCTGAAGTAATTAAACATGTATGGCTAGGGTTTGACCGATCTCCAGAACAAGCCCGCATGGAACAGAGTGTGAAAACCAGCTTGGGATGAAGTGGTTCTTCACAAACCTTAACACCTTGAGTGGATGAACACACTACAAAGGGGAATTGGGTTTTTCACTATGGCTTTAAAAATGACTTAATATCGGTTTGTGATGTTTAAATATGTGCAGTATGGGTTAGTATGGGAGACACTTTGGAAATGTTTGGTATTAAATACTTTAGCGTGGTTTAAGTGCAATGTGCTTTACTATTTGCTGTAAGAATTAGAAGTAACACATTAAACAGGGTTAAGAGAGCAGTGCTACAAAGCTTTAGCAGTTTCTGGGTAAACAGTACACCTATATGACGTGCAAATATAACTTTTTCGAAACTGTATTAGCATTATCAGTGTATAATGTACGTCAGTATTCATACTAGATATTCAGATTTAACAGATGCATCCAAAATGAGTCATTTTTCTGAGTGCTGAAAACAACAAGACCACTTTTTCTGGCCTAGCATGGGTAGCTGGACTACTCAAAAGCCTTAAATGCTACGAAGTGTTTGAGGTTGTTAGCTAGTTGGTTTTAACCAGTGAACATCAACTGGCAGAAATATAACAGTTAGCTATAGAAAACCATTCTCCCCAATCAAAGCAATTGTTTTGTCCATATTTCTTGAATCTAATATGGAATTATCTGTTGATGACCATATTAGGTCATTGCCTTAACCAAAAAGGACACGTATACTCCCATTAAATATAGTCTTAACGCAACTACAGTCCAAATGTGATACCCTTCCTGTTTGAGAATATGCAAACACAGCACAAAATTCTGCCTACTTAGGAACCAGGGTTCATTTTTTTTAACATTATGATTGTGATAATTGTCTTTTAAGGTGATGAGTGCTTAGAGCAGCTTTAAAAAAATGTTTTAATATTTGATAGAATTGATTGAGTGCTCACCAAGCTTTGGTATGTCAGCATGTTAATGCTAATACCACAACAAAGAGGGCTGAAGGGAAGGATGAATACATTGTGGTATGATATCATGCAGAACAATGTAATCGAATGAGGGCAGGGCAGGAGAAGAAGGAGAAAGCAGGAGAAGTGTAGAGGTGCATTTATCATCCCAGGCACATTAACAGAGTGAGATGAAATGTTTTTTGTTTTTTTTGCAAGATTCTACACATCATAAAGTGTACACATGCATCATTAAAAACATGTCCATTTGTAAGGGTATAAAGTAAGAACATAGAATATGCAGAGATTACACTGGACTGTCTCTTTACTCTACAGTGGTACCCTGCTTAACGAACACCCTACAGAACAAATGCCGCCTTGAACGCGTGCGTGACTCGCAGAATGAACGCGTTTCGCACAACGAAAAGCATGTCCCACGTGAAAAATCGAGTTTTACGTAAAAAAAAAAGGCTGAATCCAGCCAGATGTGTCTCAGATGAAGACAAAGCATCAAGTTGTGTTGTTTTTTCCCATTAGTGTCATTTGTTCCCTGTTTTGATGCGCCTACTGGTGTACCTGCACATGGAAAATTCCAGCTCAGACTCTGACAGCTAAAACTGGTCTGAAAATGAGACTGAAAATATCATAGTATGTGTGTGTGTGTGTGTGTGTGTGTGTGTGTGTGTGTGTGTGTGTGTGTGCGTGCGTGCGTGCGTGCGTGCGTGTGTGTGTCCTCCTCATCCCAAATCCATCTCACCTCATCAACACCGAACATCATTCCCTGCTTTGGTGAGTGTTTAACTAGTTTTTCTCCTCATTAACAGTGCTGTGTCTATATTTTTTTAGTCATTTTCTCGATTTTTCGCAGCGACCTGGAACGGATTACACGATTTCCCATAGAAGTCTATGGGAAATTGTGTTTCGCACAACGAACTCCCCACATAACGAACGCGCCGCTGAAACGAATTGCATTCGTTATGCGGGGCACCTCTATATTGTTAGCAGGAGCATAAATCAGACATTTTTATGGGTGCTTATAATGTGATGCCATTTTTAGGGAACATACTTTTTTGGGCTGTTTTCAAAACAGAAGTTTTTTCTTCAACTGCCAGCGCTCATTTTACATGTAATCCTGTGGGAAGTGGCTTTGAGCGCTGCCGACTGCAGTTTTTTTCCATCACAGCAAAGCACTTCCAAAAGTTTAACTTTATAGAAAAATGCCAAGTGACATGAAGCAGTTTCCTGACCAATCAGGTCACAGCATGCAGGACAGTGGCAGTCGAAAACAATCGTGTGTGGGAGTAAATATGAGAAGTTTAACAATGTATTCACTGAATGTTAGTAATAATTAGTACTACTAGTAATATCCATACTTAATATTTTAATGTTGCTATGTAATTTAAGATAGCATATTTGCTAGTATTGAGATGTTTGTTGGTGTTTGTCACTAACTGGTCCCAACTGAACGATGGAAGCATAGCCCAGCTGCCACATTAAAATCATTATTATTAATATATAATGATATATGAAGATACCAAAAGCTTCATATATATTGAGTTATACATCGGATGTGACCATAGACATCCCTCCTTTTCATTAGCTCATGTTTGCAGGATAAGTGAAGTAGCTAAAGTGGAGTTAAAGTTGCTAGTGATGTGAAATTGAACGAACAAAGTACGCTGCAGTTACATCCTGCAAATATGATAACAAATATCATAATAGTGTGGGAGAAGGGTTGAAAACAGATTTCAATTAAGGTCAGCTAAAATATAGGTGCTCTATCTATCTATCTATCTATCTATCTATCTATCTATCTATCTATCTATCTATCTATCTATCTATCTATCTATC